>SJYQ01011175.1:136873-183140 GCA_006410935.1 Redunca redunca | reverse complement strand
TGTGCAGAAAATAAAATAAAATAAAATAAAATAAAAGGCCAAATAATAATAAAAATAACATGACAGAAAGCTAAAGTAAACACAAAAGTATTAAAACCAACAAAGAAACTTTACTCTTAGAAACATATCCAATAGAGATGTGTACATATGTTCATCAAAAGACAAGGGCAAATATGTTCATAGTAGCATTAGTCCTAATATCCAAAACCAAGACAATCCAAATGCCCATGAATATTAGTACAGATAAGCAAATTATATATTCAGACAATGGAACACTATACAGCAAGGCAAAAGAGCCATCTGCAACTATACCCAAAAACAGAGCTGAATCTCAAAAACAATGCTGAGCTAAAGAAGGCACACACCAAGGAATCTGTATGGAACCATTCATACAAAATTTTCACACAGGTTAAAAAATTCATATTTATCCAAGCTGCATGAAGGAGGAAAACAAAAATCTTCTGGCCAGGCCCATGGTTTCATCCTGACCCCCAACCACTGGTACCTGCTTCTCCAGTCTTCATATGACATATTCCCTGGAACTGCGCTCATTTAACAAGCTTATTTTGTTACTCAAAATGAGTCTGCTTGGCTTGGATATGGTAACCTCAGCCTGTTTTGCTTTGGGCTTCCAAACTTTAAATGGTACTGTTTAACATTTGGGCAGACTGAATTCCCTGCCTTAGGAGTTAATTAAGGGCCAAATAAATAATCCAGAGAGGAGGTCAGATATGTTTGAAACTGAAAAGAAAGTCTGTTTTCAAACCAGTAAGGCCAAAAGACTTTATCATTTGAATATTAAAGTTTCATTAAAAACTAAAATAAACAAGGGACACTCCCTTCCCAGAGTGGGGAAAAATGATTAGTTTTGACAATAGCCTTGTACTGTCTTTAGGATACAGATCCTCAGTGTAATTCAGGATCCTCAAATGAGATTCAAGAACTATATACACTAAACAAAGCTTTACACTTAGAAGAGGCGCGTGCTATTTGTTTTATACAAGTATCCAGTTTTTCACCTATTACAGATCTTTCAAAATAGTTTATTACTGAATTCTCAAAAAGCACCCATCATCACCGCCGGCAGACTATGATCACACAAGGCTAACTGGCCTCCACATATTTGCTCAAACCTCTCATCAACCCCTGTTCCCCTCCGCTCCACTCCTGAGTGATCTTCCCCAAAATTTAAAAAGAGAATCTGATCTTTGCCCAGCAACGGCTTTCTGGAGCCTTTAGGATAACGTCAAAAGCCTTACATTACAAGACCCTCACCAGTGGGCCTAGTCACCGCATCCTGCACTCCTCCTGCCTACACACACCTCACCTTCTGGGTTTGCTTCTGCAGGACCCCCTCTCCACAGGCACGCTCCCTTCCTCAGTGTGCCCACTGCCTCATACATCCTTCTCCCACTTTTCCGTCAGATTCTACTCATCTCTCTGCTGCAGATTTCAGAATATTAAAGAGGGCTCTGCTGGTGCAAATGAGGTAATAAGCACCTGTATATACCAACATCAGAAAACAGCATCAACTACTCTTGTTCAATTTGTTTCCACTAGCAAACACCCTCTTCCAACAACACAAGAGAAGACTCTACACATGGATATCACCAGATGGTCAACACTGAAATGAGATTGATTCTATTCTTTGCAGCCAAAGATGGAGAAGCACTATACAGTCAGCAAAAACGAGACCAGGAGCTGACTGTGGCTCAGATCATGAACTCCTTATTACCAAGTTCAGACTCAAATTGAAGAAAGTAGGGAAAACTGCTAGGCCATTCAGGTATGACCTAAATCAAATCCCTTATGATTATACAGTGGAAGTGAGAAATAGATTTAAGGGCCTAGATCTGATACATAGAGTGCCTGATGAATTATGGAATGAGGTTTGTGACACTGTACAGGAGACAGGGATCAAGACCATCCCCATGGAAAAGAAATGCAAAAAATCAAAATGGCTGTCTGGGGAGGCCTTACAAACAGCTGTGAAAAGAAGAGAAGTGAAAAGCAAAGGAGAAAAGGAAAGATATAAGCATCTGAATGCAGAGTTCCAGAGAAAGCCTTCTTCAGTGATCGGTGCAAAGAAATAGAGGAAAAGAACAGAATGGGAAATACTAGAGATCTCTTCAAGAAAATCAGAGATACCAAGGGAACTTTTCATGCAAAGATGGGCTCAATAAAGGACAGAAATGGTATGGACCTCACAGAAGCAGAAGAGATTAAGAAGAGGTGGCAAGAATACACAGAAGAACTGTACAAAAAAGATCTTAACCATCCAGATAATCATGATGGTGTGATCACTCATCTAGAGCCAGACACCCTGGAATGTGAAGTCAAGTGGGCCTTACAAAGCATCACTACGAACAAAGCTAGTGGAGGTGATGGAATTCCAAATTTGAGCTATTTCAAATCCTGAAAGATGATGCTGTGAAAGTGCTGCACTCAATATGCCAGCAAATTTGGAAAACTCAGCAGTGGCCACAGGACTGGAATAGGTCAGTTTTCATTCCAATACCAAAGAAAGGCAATGCCAAAGAATGCTCAAACTACCCCACAATTGCACTCATCTCACAAGCTAGTAAAGTAATGCTCAAAATTCTCGAAGCCAGACTTCAGCAATACGTGAACCATGAACTTCCTGATGTTCAAGCTGCTTTTAGAAAAGGCAGAGGAACCAGAGATCAAATTGCCAACATCCGCTGGATCATGGAAAAAGCAAGAGAGTTCCAGAAAAACATTTACTTCTGCTTTATTGACTATGCCGAAGCCTTTGACTGTGTGGATCACAATAAATTGTGGAAAATCCTGAGAGAGATGGGAATACCAGACCACCTGACCTGCCTCTTGAGAAATCTGTATGCAGGTCAGGAAGCAACAGTTAGAACTGGACATGGAACAACAGACTGGTTTCAAATAGGAAAAGGAGTACGGCAAGGCCGTATATTGTCACCCTCCTTATTTAACTTATATGCAGAGTACATCATGAGAAACGCTGGGCTGGAAGAAACACAAGCTGGAATCAAGATTGCCAGGAGAAATATCAATAACCTCAGATATGCAGATGACACCACCCTTATGGCAGAAAGTGAAGAGGAACTAAAAAGCCTCTTGATGAAAGTGAAAGAGGAGAGTGAAAAAGTTGGCTTAAAGCTCAACATTCAGAAAACGAAGATCATGGCATCCGGTCCGATCACTTCATGACAAATAGATGGGGAAACAGTAGAAACAGTGTCAGACTTTTTTGGGGGGGACTCCAAAATCACTGCAGATGGTGATTGCAACCATGAATTTAAAAGACACTTACTCCTTGGAAGAAAAGTTATGACCAACCTAGATAGTATATTCAAAAGCAGAGACATTACTTTGCCAACTATGGTCCATCTAGTCAAGGCTATGGTTTTTCCTGTGGTCATGTACGGATGTCAGAGTTAGACTGTGAAGAAGGCTGAGCGCCGAAGAATTGATGCTTTTGAACTGTGGTGTTAGAAGACTCTTGAGAGTCCCTTGGACTGCAAGGAGATCCAACCAGTCCATTCTGAAGGAGATCAGCCCTGGGATTTCTTTGGAAGGACTGATGCTGAAGCTGAAACCCCAGTACTTTGGCCACCTCATGCGAAGAGTTGACTCATTGGAAAAGACTCTGATGCTGGGAGTGATTGGGGGCAGGAGGAGAAGGGGATGACAGAGGATGAGATGGCTGGATGGCATCACTGACTCGATGGACTTGAGTTTGAGTGAACTCTGGGAGTTGGTGACGAACAGGGAGGCCTGGCGTGCTGCGATTCATGGGGTCGCAAAGAGTCGGACACGACTGAGAGACTGAACTGAACTGAGACTGGAAGCCTGACACAGAAACCATGACTTTCTTATTCTCTGCTATATACATGGTGCTTTTGCACATATTTGCTGACTGAATGAGTCTAGAAGCACAATATTTACTGATCTTATAGCCTTCAGTCAATTATTAGTACAAATGATATAACCTGATCAAAATTTCTCTTCAAACATTCCTCACACCTTTATTTGTCATTAAAATACTACACAGGTTTTCAACAATAAAACCAGTATACAAGGTTTGTATATTTATATATATTAAATGTATAGATTAGACACATATATAAAATATATATATATTTAAAGAGCGTTATGTTTTATCGGTAAGGATTCAGAGCAAAAAGAATATTAACACAAGAGTAATGGCTGCCTAATGAAGTTCCATTTTAATTTCTAAAGTCAATTAATACCATGCCCAAAGGCCATTATAACAATGACCAAAAACCTCCTTTTTTTAAGCACAGGGTCAAGTCTATGTTCAAACGCGTGCTAAATTTTAAAGCTTTATTTAGGAATAATTTTCCTCCTAAGAGGGTGATTCTTTTATTAATAGTATCCATCAGATAAGAAATTAGCGATTAACATTGTGGCCTAACTCAAAAGAAAGAAAAGAGGTCACAATAAAAATTAGTCCTCTTCACAGTTTACAGTTAAAATTATCTAAGAACGCCCAGTAAGGACTACTAAGTGTAGAACCATCTGAATTCACTTCTAAACGAGAAACTAAAACAGGGTAAAATACTACAGACCCTAACTTCATTTTCCCCATACCCTGAAAAGAAATGAAGAGTGCCTGATCTGGCCAAAGCCTGCAGCCACAAGCATGAGAAAGAACTGTCGAAATTATCTCTTTATATTTATTTTTGATCCTTTCATATATCTATACTGTATCCTTAACAACCTCAACTCAGTTCATCAAGAGCATGAACTCTGATACATTCTCCTATCACCAGAACTTAGCAAAGACCTTAGACATATTTATAAAAGGAATTAAATATGCACGATGAATATAGCAGCAGTAAGACTCAAGGTTGGGCCACAGCCCCAATTTACCCATAAGCCAACTGTAAGTCTTACAGAAGCCTGATAATTCTAAATACACTGTACAGGAGCCATTCATTATATACTAGATTATTTCCTCATTCTTTTCTGATGCAAGGTATCAGTTCCTTGTTGGATCAACCGTCCCACCTTTTTAGTAGGTTTATTTCAATTACCCTCTTTCCATCACAACTGGGTCCTTCCTTTTATTTAAATACATGAAAGTCTGCCCCAACTTGAATAAACTTCTCTGAACACCACAATCTCTTCCAGTTTTCTCCTGCCTCAAGTCCCTTCATATCCAAAAGTCCTGAGAAAGTGGTCAACATCTCCTCACCTGCTGCTGCTGCTGCTAAGTCGCGTCAGTCGTGTCCGACTCTGTGCGACCCCACAGACGGCAGCCCACCAGGCTCCCCCATCCCTGGGATTCTCCAGGCAAGAACACTGGAGTGGGTTGCCATTTCCTTCACTGTTTAATTATACACACAAGTGAACTAGTAAATTACAGAGCCATGAAACTAAAGATGAAAATAATTTGCAGGCAAAATCATTACAGTGATTTAAACATTTCAAAACTTAGAAACTTGAGAAAGTTACTCAATCCTTTTGGGTAGACCTTCTCTTACCACTCCAATTTTATTATATCTAGCCCACCTCCCACTTCAGCTATACCATGGCAAGACCTAAATCGTCACCATGCCTTTCTGAATAGGTCTTATTCCTTGTGTTCCCTCTGCTTAGAATGTTTTTCCAACCTTTAGTTGATATAACTCTCTCATTCTTCAAGGCCAAATTTAAATGGCATGGCCTCTCCAGAACTTTCCCTGGTCTTTCACCCAAAATAAAACTATTCCTTTATCTATGTTCTCAAAACACTAAACTCAAATTTCCCTGACAGCAGGCAACACATATTTTATTTTCTTGCCTGTCTCCTTGGTTGAACTGAATTATTGAAAGGCAGAGACAATCTTAAATCTTAAATGAAGTCAAAGACCTGTGAAACCCCTAAAGTCTATAGCAATTATCAGTTTCTCAAAGAGGCATGTGACTCCAAAGAATTTAAAAATACAGCCCCCTAAATCAGCACGGTACCTGTTAAAGACCCATTAAGTGTCTATTAAATTGTCATCAATATACTTGCAAAATGACTGCACAGTGATGAATCTCAATATTTACTTTGGGGGAGAGAAGGAACAAATCTTGCTTGTAGAATTCTAAGTAACATGTTGTCAGTGCCCCTCCAGGAGGTGGAGCTTAGACCCCTCACACACATGTGCTCACAGTCCTGGAGGGTGGGCCACTTAGTGACGTGCTTCCAAAGAAAAGAATGGCCAAAGAGAAAAAGACTAACTTTAAAGTGAGGAAACCTGGTGAACACCACCTGACCCTAGTGATGAAGGTTAACCTCACCCCTGATGTCATGGAGGCATCATGAGCCCCTTGACACAATGTATCAAGAAGGGCATTTGACCCCTTCTTGACAAAAATCTAGTATTCTTTCCCGAAATCCATGACCTCAGTATAACCATGGAAAAAAACCACTGGACAAATCCAAACTGAGTAACGTTCTACAAAATGCCTGACCAGTCCTCCCCAAAACTGTCAGGGTCATGAAAAAAAGGGAAATACGGCAACTGTCACAGCCCAGAGGAGGCCAAAGAGATGTGACAACAAAATGCAGTTTGGCTCCCTGGACTGGATCCTGGAACGAGAAGACACAAATAGGAAAACTGGTGACATCCAATAAAGACTTTGGAGTTTAGATAATAGTAAGGTGTCAATATTGGCATCCTGGTTTGGACAAATGTACCATGATAATGTAAGATGCTAACAATGGAGGAACTCTATGCTGTCTTTACAACTTTTCAGGAAACACGAAATTATTCAAAAATGAAAAAAAAAAGTTTATTTTTAAAAGTCTAGTTTCATCTAGTTACAAAACTTCTCAGATTCAGTTTCCAAACTTCAAAGAATCATTAGCTCACAGATCAGCTGTCCAATCTCCATTAAGTTACATTAGACATGCCATAAAGGGTATTTTACTCAAACCAAAGCAAAAATCTGTCAATTATAATTAAGAAAACTATAAATTACAATTTAGATGTTTGCAATTGGCATCTATTTCTTGGTAATGAAGCTCCAAATGTGTAATTAGTGATTTTTAAAATTTGAACCGTTCAACTCCCTACATTCAAGCACTGTAATGTGCTACCATGCAATGAGGAATGGGGACAAACAGACCAACAAGTGATAATAAACAGTTAGGTACCACAACAGGGGGACACGGGGTTAAATGGGAACAGAGAGCAGGAGCATCGGGCTGTCTGAAGGAGAGTAAGATGGAAGGATCAAGAAAAATAAAAAATGTGGAAGGAGATCTAGAATGGGAAGCAACTGTCAAGAGGCGGTGGGTTGAGTATATCAGGTAGAGGGAACAGTCTACAAGTGAGAGGACGCGGCCAGTCCTTCAGTATAGCTAGAGTCTCAAGTGTTGAGCAGCGCATGGCAAGAAATGAGGCAGCTCAGTTTTTCACTCTGCTCTTGGAAGTTGTGCCTAGAAGCTTGGTCCAGAGCTTCTTTAGCTTTCCCAACCACTCTGGAGCAGCTAAAAATCTTTGTGGTTAGTTCATTATTTGTCATAAAGACTGACCGACAGAACTGCTCTTATGAAAATAAGTAGCCTCCACACCATCAAGATTGCCGGGAGAAATATCAATAACCTCAGATATGCAGATGACATCACCTGTATGGTAGAAAGTGAAGAGGAGCTAAAAAGCCTCTTGATGAAAGTGAAAGAGGAGAGTGAAGAAGTTGGCTTAAAGCTCAACATTCAGAAAACGAAGATCATGGCATCTGGTCCCATCACTTCATGGGAAATAGATGGGGAAACAGTAGAAACAGTGTCACTTTATTTTTTGGGGGCTCCAAAATCACTGCAGATGGTGACTGCAGCCATGAAACTAAAAGACGCTTACTCCTTGGAAGAAAAGTTATGACCAACCTAGATAGTATATTCAAAAGCAGAGACATTACTTTGCCAACTAAGGTCCGTCTAGTCAAGGCTATGGTTTTTCCTGTGGCCATGTATGGTTGTGAGAGTTGGACTGTGAAGAAGGCTGAGCACCAAAGAATTGATGCTTTTGAACTGTGGTGTTGGAGAAGACTCTTGAGAGTCCCTTGGACTGCAAGGAGATCCAACCAGTCCATTCTGAAGGAGATCAGCCCTGGGATTTCTTTGGAAGGAATGATGCTAAAGCTGAAGCTCCAGTACTTTGGTCACCTCATGCAGAGAGCTGACTCATTGGAAAAGACTCTGATGCTGGGAGGGATTAGGGGCAGGAGGAGAAGGGGACGACCGAGGATGAGATGGCTGGATGGCATCACGGACTCAGTGGACGTAAGTCTGAGTGAACTCCGGGAGATGGTGATGGACAGGGAGGCCTGGTGTGCTGCGATTCATGGGGTCACAAAGAGTGGGTCGGACACGACTGAGAGACTGAACTGAACTGAACTGAACTGACACCATCATATTCAACAACAACAAAAACTTAAGTGTTTAACCATAGGACTCTGTGCTCGATCCTTTCTACACAATGTTCTTTCTCCTCAGTAGGTACAAAACAACATGGAAGGCAAGTTTATAAAATGCATAGGTGGCAAAAAGTAAGCAGACATTGCAAACACAATGCTTTAAGTTCTACACATATGTTCAAATGCATCAATTACAAACAGGCAGAGATGAAGGAGGAGAAGGCAATGGCACCCCACTCCAGTACTCTTGCCTGGAAAATCCCACGGACAGAGAAGCCTGGTGGGCTGCAGTCCATGGGGTCGCTAAGAGTCAGACACAACTGAGCGACTTCACCTTCACTTTTCACTTTCATGCATTGGATAAGGAAATGGCAACCACTCCACAGTGTTCTTGCCTGGAGAATCCCAGGGAGAATCTTGCGGAGCCTGGTGGGCTGCCGTCCGTGGGGTCGCACAGAGTCGGACATGGCTGAAGCAACTTAGCAGCAGCAGAGATGAAGGAGGGAATGGAGGGAGAGAATTCCCACCACATTAACCCCACCATACTGACACAAGCCAAAAATATAAACTGAAGCCTCTCAAGGCCTCCCCTTCCTGCAACATATTCAGCCCCAAATGACAGTAGAACATACAGTTCAAAGTATCAGCTGTGAGGCCAAACTGCAGGGTTTTGAATCCCAGCTCTACCATTTCCTGACTCCATGACACCTGGCAAATTCCTTAGCCTCTCTGTGCCTCGGTTTCCTGCCTCGTGAAATGTGGATGTTACCAGACCCTATCTAATGAATGAGTCTGCTGTTTAAAGCAGCGTTCATAGCGTAATTAGTACGCTATGAACTATCATTGTCAGCTATTATTAATACGCACTACATACTACTGGAAGGGTGTATTCTCTGCGCCTTCACTGAATGGCAATCGTTTTCTCTCCTCAATCAAGAAAGCATGTCAGAGAATAATGACCATTATCTTGTAATCTACTTGATCTACTCCATATGATTTACAAAAGTCATTCTCAAGTCTTCGGCTCAGTCGCTCAGTTGTGTCCAGCTCTTTGCAACCCGATGGACTGCAGCACGCCAGGCCTCTCTGTCCACTAACTCCCAGAGTTTACTCAAACTCATGTCCATTGAGTCGGTGATGCCATCCCACCATCTCATTCTCTGTCATCCCCTTCTCCTCCTGCCTTCAATCTTTCCCAGCATCAGGGTCTTTTCAAATGAGTCAGCTCTTCGCATCAGGTGGCCAAAGTATTGGAGCTTCAGCTTCAGCATCAATCTTTCCAATGAACACTCAGGACTGATCTCCTTTAGGATGGACTGGTTGGATCCCCTGGCAGTCCAAGACTCTTCTCCAAGATCACAGTTCAAAAACATCAATTCTTTGGCGCTCAGCTTTCCTCACAGTCCAACTCTCACATCCATACACGACCAGTGGAAAAACCATAGCCTTGACTAGATGGACCTTTGTTGGCAAAGTAATGTCTTTGCTTTTTAATATGCTGTCTAGGTTGGTCATAACTTTTCTTCCAAGGAGCAAGTGTCTTTTAATTTCATGGCTGCAGTCACTATCTGCAGTGATTTTGGAGCCCCCCAAAATAAAGTCTCTCACTGTTTCCCCATCTGTTTGCCATGAAGTGATGGGACCAGATGTCATGATCTTCGTTTTCTCAATGTTGAGCTTTAAGCCAAATTTTTCACTCTCCTCTGTCACTTTCATCAAGAGGCTCTTTAGTTCTTCTTCACTTTCTGCCATAAAGGTGGTGCCATCTGCATATAGCTGACTACTAATAAATTCTGTACAACTTACAGTAACAACCACACTTTGTTGTGTCAAAACATCTAGGAGAAATGCTGGTCTATTTGACAGAAATGGACAGCAGCTCACCTCACACTGCCCCCACACACCTCATCTCTTGCTAACAAAACGCTGGTTTTGTCTGCATGTCTGTTTGGCCACGCACTTTAAGGGCAGCCTGAGCCCGTCTCCAGTAGCACTGCCATCACCCACAAACTTGTGAAGAAAGCAAATTCTCCGCCCCCGATTCAAAGTACTAGATCAAAAACTCTACAGGTAAGGGCCACCAATCTGTGTTTTAACAAGTTTTCCAGGTCATTCTGATGCACACAGTCTGAGAATCATTGACTAAGAACCACTGAGCTAATAATGGTGATTCCCCCTAATCTTGTCAGTGATTGGTGTAGGAAGGGGCATGTGACAACTCTGACCTAGAAAGAGTACTTCTGGAAATTTTGCTTACTCTTAAAAATGAACACAAAGAAGAGATCTTCTCTCTTCCTGCCTCTAGATGTTGCTGACTGGAGAGCTGACGCTTATAACTGCTGCAGCCATCCTGTAACAGAGGAAAAGCCAAGTCTACCTGCCATACTGGATCCTTGGTATAATCAAGGTGAACTAATAACCAGTTGCAAATCTACACTTCCATGAGACCTCCTGCTATTTGAGATATCATGTTTCATCAAATATACAGCAATGATAGAAACCATCCTTATTTTATAAGTTACCAAGGAAGGGGGATGCTGGCAACTGCACTGACAAGCTATTCACCTAAATGTTTAAAATGTCTCAATGTCAGGAATGTTCAGATATGAAGAAAAGGTACATCTCCCAACTGAAAACAGTAAATTCTTCATTGTTTAACCCTCTTATTGAGAAGGGGTTTTCTACTGCTTGTCGTTTGTCACTAAGTTGTGTCGGACTCTTCTGCAACCCCATGGACCATAGCCTACCAGGATTCTTCCATCCACAGGATTTCCCAGGCAAGAATACTAGAGTGGGCCGCCATCTCCTTCTCTAGGGGATCTTCTCAACCCAGGGATCACGCCTGCATCTCCTGCATCGGCAGGTGGGTTCTGAACCGCTAAGCCAGCAGAGAAGCTCTTCTGTTGCTTATTGCTTAGAAGAAACAAAAACCATAATCAATTCTTTGAAAGGTTCAATTCTGGGTCTTCACTAAGACACAGACTACAAAAGATGAGCAAGGATAATGGTGAGGAATCTCGAAATATAAAGTAAGACAAAGGAAACTATTTAGACTGAAAAAAGAAAGTTTAGAAGAGGCCATTATAACTGGCCTCAAATATCTGAAGGGCTGGAGTAATAAAAGGGGATTAGACTTTATCTAGCTCCAGATAAAGCTGGGAAAGGCAAATTTTAAGAATGAAATCTACCAATGGAAGAGTTGTCTTAAAAAATGGTTCATGTGTTCCAGCAGACACATAAGGATCACTTCAAAATCATACCAAAGGTATGATTCATGTACTTGAGAACATAGATCTGATTATCTCCAAGAATCCTTTCAACTTTAAGATTCTAAAATATTTGAATACAGCAAAGGTAAGAAGACTCATTAAAACATACAATCAAATCAAAACTCTCAACAGGACATGATCTCGGCAGAGTGCCTAGGAGAAATTAACTTTAAGAAATCAAGGTATCTTTGAGGAGTGAAACCCACAGCCCACACAGAGTTATGACTGCAGCAGCTCTAAGCCTCAAATCAGCAAGCAATAGCCATCCACAGGCTACAGGAAAGAAGGTCCCTTCTTAATTATAAAAAACAAAGACTTTCAAAGATCTGCCTACCTCTAATGTAAACTCCTGTGGCTGGGATTTAAAGCTAACTCTCCACCACCACTACCTACCTACCTGGATACAGCTTCCAGTCCATAAGAAGTCTAATCAATCCATATCCCAAAACTAGCCAGAACCCTCCTCTCCCCCATCCCAGACTAATTACTGTCAGTGCCTTTGTTCATGATATCCCAACAAACCTAGGATGCCACTAACCATTTGCCCACCTGAAACCAGAAAACCTTGAGAAGTGCAACCAAAACATCCAGTCCCACAGCTGGGATGGACACCATGATTCTTCGGCCAGTAAGTGCCAACAACCTCCATAACGCACAGCACAACCTCCTCTATACTGAGATGCACTTACTCAAGAGGGCAAGATTGAGTACTGGCTGTTCTCTCAGATGCTTTTATTTTTCCAGTTATAATGTAAACACATTCGGGGGCCCCCACAGTTCTTTACAATGTTGGGAGCATTTTAAGCCCTTAATAAATCTAATTAATTAGTCAATCACTTAAAAAGCTATCACAAATCTTTTAAGAGTTTAATACCTAATATATTTATATAATGGTAAAATATTTATTAAACTATATCAGCAAGTACCTGCAACTCAAAATTTTGGTTGACTTAACTAACAAAGAAGGAAAAATAAAGAATAAAAGGCCTCTGTAAAAGAGAACTGTACTTAGTTATCCAGGTCATGGCAAATACATGAAGCTGAATAAAAGAAAAAGAAAGCAGAAGGAAGGTCAACGGAAGGATCAATGTCACCCTACTCCACAGAATGTCATATCTGGAAAATAGTTTAACTCCATCACATTTTATATATTTTAAAAACAGTGACCCAGAAAAATAAATGATAATCTCCAGGTGTTTTTTTTTTTTTTTTAAAAAAGTCATTCAAAATTTTCGAAGACAGGAACTTTCCTAATTGTAAAATGAAACTAGAAAAGAAAGCCTTCAGAATGTTTTAAAAGAATGAACAGAGAAACAATCCAAGAGTTAAGGGTATAAAAAGTTGAGGGAAGGAGGGAAAAGCAGATAATGCACATTGGCTATATTAAATAGGAATATATATGCTACCACAGAGTAAATCCAGAAAAAAGGCTTCTTTTCCTAGTCCACAAGATGCTCTGAACTCACTGAATCTTTATGGCCTTAATTTTGTAAATGGTGAATGAAGATTCACCAACGTCACAACCTAGAGTGCTCCGAACCAATTGTGGAAAAGGAAAAAAATCTTAATTTTTTATTACAACCATGTTTTACCTCAAATTTCATTTTAAGCCAGCTAGCTAAACTAGAATCTAAAAATGATTTGATATTGACACTGTGACAGTGAAAAAGTACAGTACATACTTTGTTCTCCAAAAACTACAAAAAAATAAACTCACTTTTTTTGGCTTGTTTTTGGCTTATTTGAAAGTATGACCCTAGCCTTTCTAAAATGTTTAAGACATTACTTATTACCAAAGGCCTACTGATTAACCCAGTGGGGCACTGAACTTCAAAGTTTTAAGACGGTCTGTCTGGCTGATATTTGGGATCCATAAAAAGAACTCTGTAATGAACCACAAACCACTATCCATTTACTTGGATGTCACATCCAATGGCTAAGACCTAGCAGAACTACGCAGGACAAGCATTTGAGACCTCACATTTTCATGAGCTGATCAGTGATCCATTCTCAGTCCAGCTAACCTTTCTAGACCATGGGCCACCAGAAGTATCACTTCAGGGAAAGAGGAAACAGTGGTTCTTTAAAGAGACGGTTTAAAGAACCGTCTTTAATGGTTTAAAGGATCGATTTGTTCCCCCTTTCATGAAAGCAAGGAAAATAGAACCCTTTACTAATACCGTATCATACCAAAACCAAATGATTACAGAATAAAATTATTTTCTAATAAAATCAGGCCATTTATGATGATCACAAATCAACCAATAATTGTTAGAAAACATTAATTCATACTCTGTGTGGGTCCAGTTCTAATAATTACCATTTTTTCAAACTTTTTAAAAAACTAAGTTGCATGTGAAGTATAAGCACTGCACAGCATTTATTAACCCAGGACAAGGTATGACCAAGCCTATTCCCATATGCACTTAATTCTAATAAATAATTACTGTTGCAGGAAAAACTCATCAGAGAGTTTGTCTTTTGATGTTTCCACTGTCAGATTTTCTGCGTTCTCTAAAGAGCTCAAAAAATCCACCCACATCTGCAAGTACCATATCTTAACTTGGTCACACAACTATGTTCTGCATTTGCTAGAGATAGACATCCATGATAAAACTAAATCCCGTAAGAAAACCTGAGGGTGAAGCTCTAGAGAAAAGAATCCTGAGTAAGAAAACACATGCTGAATTTGGCGGAAGTACTCACTTAGCTAGGGTACAGAACGTGGCCGTTTCGCCGCCTGCAGGGTCTGCTGCTGTTCTCAGTGACTCAACGCGGCCACCACCGCTTCTGCAGCGCTTACTCTGTGCTGGGCGCCGCCTCAGCACCGCAGACACATGAACTCACTTATTCTACCTGTGCCACTCATCTCACAGCTGAGAAACAGGCAGAGCTGAGTTCACGGACATGCCCAAGGGACCCATAGTCACAGCGCTACATGAAAGGTTTAAATTGTACTTCTTTCTAAATCTTCTCTGCTGTCCCTGGCCCCATCCTCTCTGACAGATGCATGCAAAACAAAAGGTCAGGCATCAGAAAGACAACCCTTCCTCAGCCCAGCTATTCTGTTAAGTTACAGCCTCAGTGCTTCTGAACGGTAACGTGAAAAGAAGTGTCTGGAGGAGTCCCTCTCATCTTCGCTCCCCCCTTACACTCTTCCCCGCTCTAGAGTGGGAAGGAGGACTGTGACCAGGCCCGGCACTACTACTCCCTACTTGCTTCCCTACTGAGTTGGCCTATTCACAGCCAGAAAGCCACTCATCCCACAGGCTTCTGCTTCAACTCAGGGACAGGAGTGAGGTTTGAAAGTGCCTCAAGCAGAGCCAACAGTCCTCTGATCCTTTACAGCATCAACCTCTGCAACTGTGTGTCATAGCAGCCATGCTGGAAGGAGGTCAATTACTCCAGGCACCCGCTAGACTTTTGCCTTTTCTCCACCCCTGGGGTTCACGCTCTGTTCCCAGCACTTACTCAGAGCTGCCGTTAGCCTTTTCCCCTTGGTTTTACTGCTCCTGCATTTATGTTATTCTAGTCTTCTCCCCTATGGATTCCTGTGGGGAAAATGAAAGGTCTGAGAGGAAAAGTAAAAATAATGAAATGAACATTCAGGAATCCTGTTTTAAGTCACTGTTTTAACAGGTATATGGCTTAGTTCCTTTCAGATAAACCAAGCATTAAAACATAAGGAATAAATGGCTCAAGTATAGTAAATAAATATACACATCTATGCCATAATAGTCCAGGTCTCTCATTCTTAGGATTCCTCCTTTTTTTCTATCCACTACTTTCCAACTGCATTGCTCTTCTCTAATCACATACTCAACTATTTCACAAAATCCACTTGTCAGACATGAAATATCAGAAAGAACACCAGACCTGGACACGTGCGATGTGGCTCCTAGTACACCACCATCACTTACTTACGAAGCATTTCAAAGTCACTAAGGTTTCGTTTACCTTTCCAGTGAGGGGTTCAAAGGAGATAATGTGTCACCAAAGAACGAAATGCGTCAAAAAGGGTTAAGACATACTTTCAGTCCAAGAAAAGCCCCTGAAGCAACATGTCAACAGCAAGTCACCCAACCTTTTCCTTGGTAACTACTCTTTTAATCTGAGAAGTGCAGATTTACTAATTCCTATGGTTTTGTGGTGAATCTGAACCAAATTATGTTTTGAGTTGAAGCCTGGACAAGCAAGGTGAGGGGCAATGAGGTACAGAGAAAGATGGCACACTGTCTACGGTCACAGCAGATTTGGGCTCACTTGGCACAAACTGTAACCTATTAGCACCTGCTTTCTATTTTTGTCCCAACTGAGTCTTCAGAATAAAGGTTATGTGTTAACTCCTAGGTTATAGTCCTGAAAAAATTAACAATGAGTTCCAATCCAGTATTAACGTAAGTGAACAGGGACAAAAGTAGCCGAAGAACAGCACAAAAACATTATATATTCTTGCATCCAAGGGCCTCAAATTTTTGTCCAAATGGTCACTAAAGTTGGTCGTGTATAATGCTAGAATTTGTCTTCTCCTGAATATACTCTGTGTTATACTGTCTCATGTTAATAAGAGGACAGTAAGGTCTTAAAAAGCCACACACAGTGGACACTGTCTAATGTTTTGCCAAATGATGCCAACTTTCCATATTTGCAAACGGATTGTAATGATACTATCCATCAACTAGATAAAAAAGAACCATTCTAACTATACTTCAGTTTTGCCAGTAAATGCATAACTGTAAAACAATAAATCAAATCACATTTACCACTGTCTTGGGTTATCTCAGAAGTGCATTTACACAGAGTGGAAAATAATCCAAAAATGTGGCGTTAAGCTATAAGGCACCAAACCTTATTAAAATCTTATGTTTTATTTATTTATTTTTATTATTGATTAACATTAATATATTTACTTAATCTAATATTAGATAGGAAAAATATTAACACTACTACTCAGTCAATAATGATACTGAAAACAGCATAACAGAACGGTGATGACTGCCAGGAAAATAAGCAAGCCAATTAAATAGGTGAAGGCCTTGAACCGCTATTTCCCCAAAGAAGACATACGAATAGCCAACAAGCATGCTCAGCATTATCTGCCATTAGGGAGATGTAAATCAAAACCACAGTGAGATACCTTCACACCCACCAGGATGAATGTAATGAAAAAAACAAGGAAAGTAACATGTGTCGGGGAACATGTAGAGAAATTGGAACACTTGTTCATCAGCTCCTGATGAAAACAGCTGGCAGTTTTAACTCAAAAAGTTAAACACAGAATTATCATATAATCTTGCAATTCCACACCTACACGTACACCCAAAAGTGAGAGATGGGACTCAAACAGATATCTGTATACCAGTGTTCACAGCAGTTTTATTTGCAAAAGCCAAACAGTGGAAACAATCCAAATGCCCACCAAACTATGAACAGAAAAATGCTGTATGTATCTGTATGACAGAATATTTTCCAGTTTTAAAAAGGAATGAAGTTCTGATACATGCTGCAAGATAAATGAACCTATGAAACACGCTAAGTGAAATAAGCCAGACACAAAAGGATCAGCGTATGATCCCACCTGTAGGAAGTATTAGATCCTGACAACAGAAAGTGGAACAGGGGGAACAGGGGCTTGGGAAGGAGGCAATGGGGAATTAGTGTTGAACTGGCACAGAATTTCTGTCTGGGAAGATTAAAAAGTTCTGGAGATGGATGGTGATGATGATTATCAGTTCAGTTCAGTCGCTCAGACATGTCCGACTCTTTGCGACCTCATGGACTGCAGCACGCCAGGCCTCCCTGTTCATCACCAACTCCCAGAGTCTACTCAAACTCATGTTCATCAACTTGGTGACGCCATCCAGCCATCTCATCCTCTGTCGTCCCCTTCTCCTCCTGCCCCCAAGCCCTCCCAGCATCAGGGTCTTTTCCAATGAGTCAACTCTTCACATCAGGTGGCCAAAGTATTGGAGTTTCAGCTTTAGCATCAGTCCTTCAGTGAACACCCAGGACTGATCTCATTTAGGATGGACTGGTTGGATCTCCTTGCAGTCCAAGGGACTTTCAAGAGTCTTCTCCAACACAACAGTTCAAAAGCATCAATTCTTTGGTGCTCAGCTTTCTTCACAGTCCAACTCTCACATCCATACATGATCACAGGAAAAACCACAGCCTTGACTAGACGGACCTTAGTTGGCAAAGTAATGTCTCTGCTTTTGAATATGCTATCTAGGTTGGTCATAACTTTCCTTCCAAGGAGTAAACGTCTTTTAGTTTCATGGCTGCGGTCACCATCTGCAGTGATTTTGGAGCCCAAAAAAATAAAGTCTGACACTCTTTCCACTGTCTCCCCATCAATTTCCCATGAAGTGATAGGACCAGTTGCCATGATCTTCGTTTTCTGAATGTTGAGCTTTAAGCCAACTTTTTCACTCTCCTTTTTCAGTTTCATCAAGAGGCTTTTAGTTCCTCTTCATAATGATTATTATACAACGTTGTAAATGTACTTAATGTCACCGAACTGCACACTTAAAAGCTGGTTAAAATGATACATTTTGCTATGCATATTTTACCACAATGATAAAAATCTTAAATGTTAAAATGGTATATTTTATGCTAAATATTTTACCACTATAAATATTTTTTCAGTACAGAAACAAAGGAAGGAAAAAATAAAAGTCCATGTGATCTCACAGGCGTGGGAAATACCATTACTCCTGTACAGTCATGAAAATGAACACTGCAACTTCTAGATGGATCTGATGTTAGCTCTGGGTCAGCAATGAGTACCCCAGGAGAGCCTTTAACGAAGATGACTTAAACAAGGTCCTGATTATCAGATAATGTCTCATACTAAACAAAAAATAAATTACAGTGCTAACTTGCAACCCTACTCAGCATCTCAAAATGTTAAACACAGAATTACTACAGGACCCACCAAGTCCATTCCAAGGTATATGTCCAACAGAAATAAAACCACAGCTCACACAAAAGCCTGCACATGAATTTCAGCAGCACTGTTAACAGTCAGATAGTAGAAACAACCCAAATGGATAAACAAAATGTAGTATTACCGATACAGCTGGATTTTATTCAGCCATAAAAAGCAATGAAGCACTGATACAGCTGCCCCATGGATGAACCCTGAAACATTACGTACAAGTCAAAGAAGCCAATCAGAAATGACTACATGTTGTATGGTTCCACTTAAAGGAGATGTCCAGAAGGGGCAACTATTCTACCGACGTTACTGATCCCCAGGAGGTGCAGGCAAGGGGCAAGGAGAAGTGACCACAATGGGTTTAGGGTTCCCTTCTGGAGGGATGAAAATGTTCTAAAAGTAGACTGCAGTGATTGTGAATATACTAAAAACACAGAATTATACATTTTAAATGGGTAAATTTTATGATGTCAATTATGTCTTAAGCTGCTAAAAATAATTGCTGCCTGTCCACATTCTCATCATCCCAAGTGCTAAAGCAGAATCTCAGAAAGGAAAACAAGAGCATCTGAACACAAAGCACATTGAACTCATGTTTTAGGTCTTGGCAAGGTTAGAAAATATCCTTATATTTAAATAATTAAAATGATATTCTATCACCCACTACAATGGTTACTCCAACCTAAGGATTTAGATAAGCAACAATGAATATTGACTCTACTAGTTTAGAAATTACAACAGAAACAAAAGGCAAAATATTTTGTTCTTTTTACATACATTGTTCTTGGGTTCCTGAAGTCTGTCTTATCATAATTGTCACAGGCTTTGTCAGATGAGGGGACAGAAGGACATAAAGAAGAAAGGATTTGCTGGAGCTGTTGTTCAGTTGCTAAGTCATGTCCAACTCTCTGCCACCCTGTGGACTGTAGTCTGCCGGGCTCCCCTGTCCAAAACTATCTCCTGAAGTTTGCTTAAATGCATGTCCATTGAGTCAGTGATGCTATCCAACCATCTCATCCTCTTCCCCACACTTCTCCTTTACCTTCAATCTTTCCCAGCATTAGGGTCTTTTCCAGTGAGTTGGCTCTTTGCATCAGGTGGTGAAAGTATTGGAACTTCAGTATCAGTCCTTCTAATGAATATTCAAGGTTGGTTTCCTTTAGGAGTGACTGGCTGGATCTCCTTGCAGTCCAAGGGACTCTCAAGAGTCTTCTACAGCACCACAATTCGAAAGCATCAATTTCTCAGTGCTCAGCCTTCCTTATGGTCCAACTGTCACATCCGTACATGACTACTAGAGAAAACACAGTTTTGACTTATGGACCTTTGTCAGCAAAGAGATATTTCTGCTTTTCAATATGCTGTCTAGGTTTTCCCTCCAAGGAGCAAGCATCTTTTAATTTCAAGATTGTAGTCACTGTTTGTAAGAGAAAATGTGTCACTGCTTCCACTTTTTCCCCTTCTATTTGCCATGAAGTGAAGGGACAGATGCCAGGATCTTAGTTTTTTTTTGAATGTTGAGTTTCAAGCCAGCTTTTTCACTCTCTTCTTTCATCCTCATCAAGAAGCTCTTTAGTTCCTCTTCACTTTCTGCCATTAGGGTGGTATCATCTGCATATCTGAGGCTGTTGTATTTCTTCTGGCAATTTTAATTTCAGCCTGTGATTTATCCAGCCCAGCATTCCGCATGATATACTCTGCATAGAAGTTAATTAAGTAGGATGACTATATACAGCCCTGTTGTACTCATTTCCCAATTTGACACCAGTCAATTGTTCCACGTCTGGTTCTAACTGTTGCTTCTTGACTGGCATACAGGTTTCTTAGGACACAGGTAAGGTGGTGTAGTACTCCCATCTCTTGAAGAATTTTCCACTGTTTGTTGTGATCCACACAGTTAAAAACTTTAGCATAGTCAATGAAGCAGGTTTTGGGGGTTGGTTTTTTTTTAAATTCTCTTGCTTTCTCTATGACCCAATGAATGTTGACAACTGATTAGTGGCTCCTCTGCCTTTTCTAAACCCAGTTTGTTCATGCGGAAGTGCTCAGCTGACACACTGCTAAAGCCTAGCTTGAAGGATTTTGAGCACAATCTTTAATAGCATGTGAAATGAGCCCAATTGTACGGTAGTTTGAGCATTCTTTGGCATTGCCCTTCTTTGAGACTGGAATGAAAACTGACATTTTCCAGTCCTGTGGCCATTGCTCAGTTTTCCAAATTTGCTGGCATATTGAGTGCAGCACTTTAACAGCATTATCTTTTAGGATTTTATAAATAGCTCAGCACGAATTCCATCACCTCCACTGGCTTTGTTAGTAGTAATGCTTCCTAAGGCTTACTTGAATTCACACTCCAGGATATCTGGCTCTAGGTGAGTTATCACACGACTGTGGTTATCCGGGTCATTAAGATCTTTTTTGTACAGTTCCTCCATGTGTTCTCGTCCTTTATCATGCCCATCCTTCCATGAAATACTCCCTTGATATCTCCAATTTTCTTGAAGAGATCTCTAGTCTTTCCCATTCTATTGTTTTCCTCTATTTCTTTGCATTGTTCATTTAAGAAGGCCTTATTTCTCCTGGCTATTCTCTGAAACTCTGCATTCAGTTGGGTATATCTTTTTCCCTTTCTCCCTTCCCTTTCACTTCTCTTCTTTCCTCAGCTATTTGTAGAGTCTCCTCAGACAACCACTTTGTTTTCTTGCATTTCTTTTTCTTTGGGATGGTTTTGGTTACTACCTCCTACACAATGTTACAAACCTTTGTCCATAGTTCTTCAGGCACTCTGTCTACCAGATCTAATCCCTTGAATCTATTTGTCACCTCCACTGTATAATAAGGGATTTAGGTCATACCTGAATGCCCCAGTGGTTTTCCCTACTTTCTGCAATTTAAGCCTGAATTTTGCTATAAGCAACTCATGATGTGAGCCACAGTCAGCTCCAGGTTTTGTAATCACTGATTATACAGAGCTTCTCCACCTATGCCTGCAAAGAATACAATCAATCTTATTTTGATACTGACCATTTGGTTATGTCCATGTGCAGAGTCCTTTCTCGTGTTGTCGGAAGAGTGTTTGCTATGACCAGTGTGTTCTCTTGACAAAACTCCATTAGCCTTTGCTGTACTTCATTTTGTACTCCAAGAGCAAACTTGCCTGTTACTCCAGGTATCTCCTGATTGCCTACTTTTGCATTCCAATCCCCTATGATGAAAAGGACACCTTTTCTTAGTGTTAGTTCTAGAAGAGCTTGTAGACCTTCAAACAGAACCAGTCAACTTCAGCTTCTTCAGCATTAGTGGTGGGGATTACTGTCATGTTGAATGGTTTGCCTTCAAAACAAACCGAGATCATTCTGTCGTTTTTGACACTGCACCAAGAACTGCATTTCAGACTCTGGTTGACTATGAGGGCTACTCTATTATTTCTTCCGAGGGATTCTTGCCCACAGTAGGAGATATAACGGTCATCTGAATTAAATTTGCCCATTCCCGTCCATTTTAGTTCACTGATTCCTAGAATGTCGATGTTCACTCTTGCCATCTCCTGTTTGACCACATACAATTTATACCTTGATTCATGGACCTAATATCCCAGGTTCCTATGCAATAGTGTTCTTTATAGCATTGCACTTTACTTTCCACCAGCAGACACATCCATATCTGAGTGCCATTTCTGCATTGGCCCAGCCGCTTCATTCTTTCTGGAGCTATTAGTAATTGCCCTCTGCTCTTCCCCAGTAACACACTGAATACCTTGCGACCTAGGGAGTTCATCTTCCAGGGTCCTGTCTTTTTGCCTTTTCACACTGTTCATGGGGTTCTCACGGCAAGAATATTGGAGTGGTTTGGCATTCCCTCCTCAGGTGGACCACGTTTTGTCAGAGCTCTCCACTATGACCTGTCTGTCTTGTGTTACCCCACATGGGCTGGCTCATAGCTTCACTGAGTTACATAAGCCCCCTCACCATGACAAGGCTGTGATCCATGAAGGGGTTTGCTGGAGTATGGGCCACCAAAGAAACCAACTGTACACAGAGCGCCTCAGAACAAAAACGGCCATTAGGAATTCTGCTGGTGCTAGAATTAGGGGCGTGCAGACGCACATAAATATGCACACAGCTAATGCAAAAACTGACTGAGAGGGGATATCAGCCCAGGAGGGGTTGCCTGTTTCACTGCTAATTACCAGAGGTTAAGAGCAACATCCCTCAAAATACCATCCCTTCACTAAGGCACAGACTTTAGGCCAGTTTACCCATATTCAGGGGGGGTTTTCCCTACACATTTTGTATCCACACAAGTACACTTTCTCAACAATAACTTCTCAAGGCAGTCCTGTGAGTATCACAGTGGCACTGACCTCTGACACACTCATGCCTGCCTCCCCCTCATATAAAACAAGTTTGGTCTCCCTTAACAGGGGATGATTAATGCATAAAGGAGGGTAGAGCTCCCCCCCACACACACACCTTTTTTTTTTGAACCACAGTAGAAGCTTCCACATAAATCAATTCTAAACTGCAAAGCTTTTCTTTTCCGGTACTCCATGGTTGTCTCCAGATATGTTTGCCTACTCAGCAGGAACAAAAGCCAGAAAGCATGCAGGCCCAAAGAAAAACATCAAGAATAAAACACTACAGAAGTCTCATGGGGAAAAACATTTACTTTAACAAGCGAAACCAGAAGGAGGATTCCTGCAAGTCTTTGCATCAGTGGGATTGTTTCAGGTCAGAGATTTAATTAATTATACCAACTTTCTTATCTGCTATTTAAGTCATTAATGTATCTACAATTTCCTTTTGCCTCATTTGGGGACCAAAAGGTATGATTTTAAAATATAACAGCTTCCAGAGAACAGGGGTGTGTTTCCAAAAGATGGTGTAACACTGTGGGAATGTGATTCTGGGGCCAGACTGGCTAAATTCAAGCCTGTCACTAAGCCCTCTGATGCTGGGCAACTCACTTCTCTGCGCTTCCATGTCCATGTCTGTAAACTGGGGACAACAGTACTGGTCTCACAGGAGAGCTGCACGGACTCGGTAAGACGTACATACAGTGCTCGGTGCCTTGCCCCCAGGAGACGCTCAACGTGAGTCAGTCGTCGTGACGGCGGTCACTCCAAATATAAGTTCCTGGATGATGACTCTTCCTGCCCATGTCCCTGTTGAGGCAGAATTTTCCTTTATTCAACCCACCTCCACCAGTCCCTGTGGCTCCTGTGGCCCCCACAGAACTAATATCTGATTGCTCTTATCAATAGCCATCAATGTGGTTATAACACAACCACAATTCAGTTCTGTATGAATTCCACTCAAATATCATTCTGATATTCAGTTAGCTGATGGGACACAGAAAAAAACACTGGGGGGAGGGATGAATGTGGCACCTTTCTGCTGTTAGTGATTTGGGATGAGGGCAGCTCCTTTTTTACATATATCAGTATTTTTGTCTGACTTGTTTACAATGTATTTATTTGTCTAAAATCTACTAAGCTTCAACAAACACTAGAAAAAAACATCTGCTTTCATTAAGACTACTACTGGCCAGGTGCAATTCCAAATATTTCTATAAATTCTATCCTACGTATAGTTCTTCCTAAGGATCTAAGAGAACAAAATAATTACAGCTGTCAATTATTTCCTCTTACTGAATGAAAAATGAAAAGGGGACCGGAAGCTGCATTAGGAACACATGTAGAGACTCCAGACATCTCCTCTCTACAAGTAAGCCACTCCTCTCTCTACCAGATGGCAAGTGACACTCCAACAAAACCCACATATTTAAAACAAGTGTAGAAATGTTTATTGTACATTCCTTTCCAAAGCAGCTGCTCAAGAGAATGTACTTGTGCAGCAATAAGGAAATCAAAGTGTATGTCCAACTAATGAAATCTTTTACGAGCTGAGCACTGCACAGCCTCCAACACTAGTAGCTGCCAGCTGCTGCCTAAATACTATTTTCCAACATCTTCTGAAGGCTAGTAGTTACGCAAATAGATTTTTAAAAGAAAATGAATGCAAAATATTGTAATTATTAGAAGATTATTATAATTAGACATTCTGTTCTTTCCTTTGATTCAAAGAACAAAGTGGCTGTGACTGTAGCAAAGAACGCACATGCCTTCCTTTGGTGGCTCATTAATCAAGCAAGAGGTTACACTGACTTCTGCTGTAGAGACCCTAACTTGAGACTCCTCCAAGTCCAGCTCCCACCTGAGGTCCCCTGACAAGCCTTGCAGCTCTCTTCAGTAATTCTTTCCACAAGACACTGGGAAGCAAAAGGGAAATGACAACCAAAGGACCTTTTTACCTTCTCAAATACCCCTAAGCCACATTCTGGATAGGAGAACATTTAACCAAAGTCCCAACATAGTTTGCAATTATCAGGATCCCCCTTACTCCTATACAAAATACAGGAGGGAAAAAAAGATCTATAGCAAGATCTATTCCTCAGATCACTACTGGAGTAAATACTAAAAAAAAAAAAAATTCTGATTATCTACTTGAAAATCATTATTTCAGTCTGAAAGCAATTTAAGATTTTTAACCCCTGTTCACTATGCTTCCCTCTCCTACCAGACCAATGACACCTCAGCATCATCATCACTATACCTCCACAGTCTGTCAACAGTATCAACAGGGCTACTCAGCATTTTTTGTGATCTTTTCTTGACTGTGCAAAGAGAGTGATGCAAGAACAAAAAGACAGTTGTGTAAGTTTATCCTTAAAGAATCAGAAGAAGGCTGGTGTGCATTTAAAGCTGGACAAAGTAATATTAATTTCTGACTTCCAAGAGAGACTGCCTCACGAATGATTCTGTGAGTATAAAATAAATGACCTTGTAAAACTCATTTTACAAGTTCCCAACTTGAGTGCCAAGTGTTTCCCAATTGACCTTATCATCACTGTCCTACACAATTAGCATCTTTAAAGCACTTTTACAAGTTATCTGTCTTCAGAAAACTGCATAATCTCACAACTGAAGTAAACCTAAGAAGTGATCTAGTCCAACTGACCAGCATGTGCCTATATCCTGTTGTGATGCTTATAATCGTATAAGATTGGTATACAGGTACTGTCATCTTCAATTTACAGAACCAGAAACTGAAAGCTGGCTGAGTAGGATTGACTACATTTACTACGTCAAGAATAAACTCCCCCCAAAGAAAACGTAAGCATATTATTGACACTTCAAAAGGCAAAAAATGGTTTCAAATATACTGGTAAACTGGTGTTTTTATTATAATATCTCTTTATGTCTGAAACAAATGTATATACTTAAAAAAATTACGTTGAGTTAAATTTCATATTAGACTATCTTCCAAAGCATTAACGTACTGCCCCACAGTACCTCCTGCCACCCAAAATCCCAGGATATTGAAAAATCTGGGTGAGAAGGCAGATGAGGTGTACCTGAGGCACACAGACCCACAGCACTGCACCCACGGGGACCCAGACCCACAGCAACCAGTGCACCATAACGAAGTGCGAGTGTCTTTCTCAGAGAAAACCCCCACAAAGCCTCTAGGTCAGAACGAGACCTCCTCTGGCGGTCTTCCTGGTTACTATTCTTAGTTCCACACTGGGCAAAGTCTGGCGCCACTGGCAGCAAGATGTCACTGCTGGCAGCACGGTGGACTCCAGCTGCTCCACTGACAGCCGCTTTCAGTGCGGCCAAGACTACGAGAAGATGGAGAGGGCGACTCCCACAGAGCAAGCACGCCACGTGTGCCAGACGCTCTGCAGCGGCGACTCATCCAAGCCCTGAATAACCCTACCTGGGAGGCAGAGTTCTCACTCCACTTGGGGGCAAACCAAGGCTTTGAGAACTCGGCAATCTGTTCCAAGCCTAAGCCTACAGAACTACAAAACTTGAGGAAAATGCACTATCTGTAGGGAGCCCCACTGTATCTCCACTTGTTACAGTATGAAGTTAGGTGGAGGCAGTGGTTGCTCAGTCGTGTCTAACTCTGTGACCCCCTGGACTGCAGCACACCAGGCTTCCCAGTCCTTCACCATCTCCCAGAGCTTGCTCAAACTCATGTGCATTGAGTTGGTGATGCCATCCAACCATCTCGCCCTCTGTCATTCCCTTCTCCTCCTGACCTCAATCTTTCCCATCATCAGGGTCTTTTTCTAATGAGTTGGCTCTTCACATCAGGTGGCCGAAGTATTTGAGCTTCAGCTTCAACATCAATCCTTCCAATGAATATTCAGGGTTGGTTTCCTTTAGGAATGACTGGTTTGATCTCCTTGCAGTCCAAGGGACTCTCAAGAGTCTTCTCCAGCATCACAGTTTAAAAGCATCAGTTCTTCAGTGCTCAGCCTTCTTTATGGTCCAACTCTTACATCCATACATGACTACTGGGAAAACCACAGTTTTGACTATAAGGAAGTTAGGCAGAACAGGCTGTATAACATCATATAGCCCAGCTCAAAGACCCTTGCTTATCCTACAGTGAAGCTCTAGTTTTACCTCTTTCATAACCTTCATTATAGTCTGTTTTCATAACCACATAGCTTTCTTGTTTGAAAGGTTACTACTATACCCAAACTGCCTTCATTTTTAGTCAGACTGACATTGGATCAACCACTAAAGAGAAATTTCCAAATCTGCAATGCTAAAGAAAAAATCAAGGATGTTATGGGTTGCAGTGTGTCTCTCAAAAAGAAATGTGGTGAAGTCCTAACCCCCAGGATATCAGACTGAGATCTTATTTAGAAACAGGGTAAGTTGCAGAGGTAATAAATGAAGATGGAGTCATACTAGAGTAGGCTGGGCCTTAGTCCAACATGACTGGTACAAGAAAAGGAAAGTGTGGACACAGACACAGAGAGAAGGATTTCACGCGACATCAGAGGCAGATAATGAAGCTTTGCAGCTACAAGCCAAGGAATGCCATGGACTGATGGCCATCACCAAAAGCTAGGAGGTGGCAAGCAAGGATTCTACCAAGGGACTCAGAGAGAACATGGCCCTTCTGGCACCTTGGTTTTAGACTCCCAGTCTTCAGAACTGTGAGAGTAAATCTCTGTAGCTGTAAGCCACCCCATTCATGCTATTCTGCCACAAGAGCCTTAGGAGGAAACTAATACAGTGGGCTAATGCGGCTTGCAGTGGCGGTGGCAATGTACACTGCAAGACCTCTCTGACATACAAAGCCTGAAGTCTGAGGTCCTTCTTAACTGGAAGCAACACAGCACTGATCCCGTTACCCCTGGTCTTATAACAGAGGCCGGAGGGGACTACATCACAGAGGGCCCGGCACCACAGAGGCCAGGTGGGAGCCAGGCCTTCCACCCAACAGGCAGAAGCAGCAGCAAACTGTCCTATAGAGAGAGAGGTTATCCTAGAGAACACCACCACCAGCAAAAATTACCAAAAACAGACCACAGGTACATTTGCCAGTCACATCCAGTAACCTCACATGCTCAACAATGAATTAGCCTACTCCAGTCTTTTGAAAGTTTGACAGCTCTGCGGTCAACCTGCAGCAACCTCAGGAATTAATATTATGAAACTCTGAAAATTACAAATGGGCTCCCAAAATCACTGTATTAAAGTCTTACTTATGTGGCTTCAGGTGGTCATGAGGCAGTTCTGAAAGAGTACAATTTGAATTCCAATCAAAAAGGAACTTACTTATACATATACATTAAAGCTGACGAAAACAGGATATAAAATATCCCAAACCATGGAGAAATCACTTTGAAAAATACCAAGTTTTTAAGAGTAACACCTGATAGCTTAAAANAATCACTTTGAAAAATACCAAGTTTTTAAGAGTAATACCTGATAGCTTAAAAAAAAAAAAAAGAAAGAAAGAAAGAAATGGGTGAGGATCGAACCCAAAACTTCTAGTTTTACTGTAATTTTGGCTATAAATAGACTAAGACAAACACTTAAAGATATCTGATAAAGAACCAAGTAAACTCTTCCTCTGCTCTTTAATTCTCCATTTTTCTTTTCTTTTTTTTTTACTGGTTTGGATTCTGCCTCAGACTATTAGGAGTCCAGAGGCCCACAGAACAGGCATCTAGCTAAAGAAGATCTAAGTCGGACAGCTGAACTACAAGTTGACAGATGTTTCCTTTATGAAAAAAGCAAGTAACTGATTATTAATTTACTAAGGTCCGTCTAGTCAAGGCTATGGTTTATCCTGTGGTCATGTATGGATGTCAGAGTTAGACTGTGAAGAAGGCTGAGTGCCAAAGAATTGATGCTTTTGAACTGTGGTGTTGGAGAAGACTCTTAAGAGTCCCTTGGACTGCAAGGAGATCCAACCAGTCCATTCTGAAGGAGATCAGCCCTGGGATTTCTTTGGAAGGAATGATGCTAAAGCTGAAACTCCAGTACTTGGGCCACCTCATGAGACAAGTTGACTCATTGGAAAAGACTCTGATGCTGGGAGGGATTGGGGGCAGGAGGAGAAGGGGACAACTGAGGATGAGATGGCTGGATGGCATCACTGACACCATGGACGTGAGTCTGAGTGAACTCTGGGACTTGGCGACGGACAGGGAGGCCTGGCATGCTGCGATTCATGGGGTTGCAAAGAGTCGGACACGACTGAGCGACTGAACTGAACTGAACTGAACCTGGACTTTAGCCACCATTTGTAGAGAACAGACTAAACTAAACGTCTACATACCTTCAGTTTGTCTAATGTTTCCAAGGCAAAAAATTAAAATCACTAACATTTCCAAGGCGAGACATTAAAATCACTACCTGAAACAACCAGACCCTGGCAACTGTCATTGGCAACCCTCCCTACCCCCATCACGAGTCGGCTAAGGTTGTTTTCAAGGTTCTGTTAGAGACTAGTTTGCACGGAGACAAACAGTGTAAGGGATGAGAATGGTTTGGTTAAATAAGGAGTAAGACCGTTTCATTATGAAAACAGTAGCAGGGGAACAAGGTAATGAAATACAGGACTAGAAAAGCGTTCTGGAACCACAGACTTCATACTTTAGGTTTCAAAGTTTGAGGTACCTTCTGTGAACAGAGAGAGATCACTGAAGGTCTTTGATATGGTGACAGGTTCAGAGAATTAAGATCTGTCAGTGTTATTAGAAGAGAGTATAAAGTGGCTGGTTAACATCTATCTTGGCTGAGGGGATTTTAAAGAATGGTTGCACAGTTAAACCATTTGTATGCAGTATTTTCTTTATCAGCTGAAGGGTGGTGAACTCTTTATCCATCAGAAGTTTACACATGCATGACAATATTTCATAATAACGTTTTTTTCCTTAAAAAAACTCATATAAACATTTAGATTTCTTTTTGGTGCCACATAATACGTTTTGACTTTTAGACAAGAATGTTATGTCAAAACGGAGAAGGCAATGGCACCCCACTCCAGTACTCTTGCCTGGAAAATCCTATGGACGGAGGAGCCTGGTAGGCTGCAGTCCATGGTGTCACTAAGAGTTGGACGCGATTGAGCGACTTCACTTTCACTTTTCACTTTCATGCATTGGAGAAGGAAATGGCAACGCACTCCAGTATTCTTGCCTGGAGAATCCCAGGGACGGGGGAGCCTGGTGGGCTGCCGTCTATGGGGTCGCACAGAGTTGGGCACGACTGAAGCGACTTAGCAGCAGCAGCAGTGTGTCAAAAGACTGCCTGCCAGGGCATCCAAAGCCAGTGCTCTGGGACAACCCAGAGGGATGGGGTGGGGAGGGAGGTGGAGCGGGACTCAGGATGGGGGACACATATGCGCCCATGGCTGACTCATGTCGATGTACGGCAAGAGCCATCACAGCACTGTAAAGTAATTATCCTCTAATTAAAATAAATAAACTTAAAAAACATAAAACAGAAGCAATACTGTAACAAATTCAATGAAGACTTTAAAAAAAATATAAGACTGCCTGTCAAATCTATTCTTGAATATGGACAACTCACTTTTTATACAAGCATTTATCAATATGTAAATAAATTACAAAGTGACTATAGTTTTCTTCTTGGCTTCACTTACAATGAAAACAAACATTTAATAGATAGGTATTTCTAACTGCTTTTAACAATATCACATCCTTAGTTGAAGAATTTACTTTGAACACCTAAGCAAAGCCTATTTCTACATGTAGAAAGAGGGTTTGATAAGAGTCAAATAAAGGAAGAAAATTTGGTCTGGTAAGAACGTTATCAATGCCAGGTACAATTTTCAGGTAAAAAAGTTGTTAATATCTAACATTAAGTAAGTGTATCAAAGCATTAGTCTCACACTTTGCATGTATTAACTCTTCATTCTCAAAACAACCGTGCAAAGTAGTAAAATCCTCCTCCTCAAAGCTGTTCTGGATCTTTCTACCAAATAAACACTATTTTACCTATGCTGCTGCTGCTGCTAAGTCGCTCCAGTCGTGTCTGACTCTGTGCGACCCCATCCACAGACGGCAGCCCATGAGGCTCCGCTGTTCCTGGGATTCTCCAGGCAAGAACACTGGAGTGGGCCAGGAAACCCAAAAACAGAGAGGTTAGATAAGGATACGAGTTAACAGCTGGGATAGGGCAGGCTCGAGACTAAGCACTCAGGCTCCAGAAGACGTGCTCTGAGGGCCTCGGCTCCCTTGGCCCCCCTTAGAAGCAGTGTCTCATCACCACAGGCCAGGCAGTAGGAGAGGGACCTTGGATGTCAGACACCACCCATCCTTTATTGGAGTCATCTCAGATTTAAGGACACTTGGTGGTCTTTTTCAAAGCCGAGACCCCGGGTATCACTGTGGTGACCAACACTAGGACTTTTTAACCTAACAGCGGCAGAAGCAGACGAGACCAATTTCAAAACATCATTTTCTAGGTAACACAATTGCGGCCGGTTCCCAGCTGGACACCGTGACTAGGACACTGGTAAGAGGTATGCCCTGATCCCCACGGATTGGCTGTGGGGAAATAATTAGTGTTGCTTTTGCTTTTTAAACTGACAACAGTACTGGGCAAGGAAGAGAAAACGATATTGTTTGTTCCTTGGTTTTCTGTGTTTAAGTTGTGAGCAGGACTATGATGAAGAAATAAAACTATCTGAAGGGTTTGTCTGTTTTTTTTAATTTTCATAAAATACACGTGATGTAAAATTTACTATTGTAACCATTTTTCAGTGTACAGTTAGTTCAGAGGCATTAAGCACATCTACAGATGGTTGCACAACCATCACCAGCACCCATCCACAAAACTCTTTTCACCTTCCTGAACTGAAACTACATCCATCGCCATTCCCCACCCCCCGCCCCCAGCAACCACCATTCTTTCTGTTTCTCTATGAGGCTGGCTACTCTAGTTAACTCATAAAAGTAGAATTATAGAGCATTTGTCCTTTTTTTTTTTTAAACTGGCTTATGTCACTCAGCATCAAGTTCATCCAATGCTGTATCATGTGTCAGAATATCCATCCTTTTTAAGGCTCAATAATATTCCATTATACATATATGTCACATTTTGTTTATCCATTCATCTATCCATGGACAGTGAGGTTACTTCCATTTTTTGACTATTATGAATAATGCTGTTATGAACATGTGGCACCAACATCTCTTCACGTTCCCATTTTCAGTGCTTTAGTGTATACACTCAAAAGTCAAATTGCCAGATCATATATATATTTTTTGAAAAATCACCATTCTTCTCTCACAAGGTCTACATAATTTTACATTACCAGCAACAGTACACGGAGGTCCCAATTTCTCTACCACCTCACCAATACTTGTTATATTGGTTTTCTGACCAGAGCCATCTTTTTCTTTAAATTCTACTACAGATGATTTACAGTATCATGCTAGTTTCAAAAGTAGTTAGGAGTCTTCTAATGAGTATGAAGTATTATTTACTGGATTTTTAAAAACATTATTATTTAAAGCTGTATCTACATCAACCAAGAGTGATTAATCATGTGAAATTTAGTGATTCATTTTTTCTTTGGTCTCGGGAAGAAGTCCTAGAGTCTGTGTTGATTAATCCTGCTACAGTGTCACTAAGATTTCAGAGAGTGCACCCACATGGGCTTATGGACTGAAAACTGAAAAGGCTTGTGAATAAGGTTGTAAACATAGTGTACAGCATTTCAACATCTACAGCAGTATTAAGTTCTGGAGTCCCTGGATGTAACAGTATTTGCTTTGATCAAGCTCAGAAAGGGTCGCCCAGAGGCTTCTTACAACACCAGGGAGTGAGGTCTGCTTGGAGACTGGGCAGTGTCCTCTGGATACAACTGATGCAACACTGCGAGTGAAAGACTCAGCCAGCACCAGGTACTATAAGTAAATACATTAAAAGTATTAAAGGCTGTATTAATAAGATCAACCAGACAAAAAATTTTATCTCAAATAATGTGTATTTGACCTGTAACACCATACAGCTCCAATTAAAGATTTAAGTGTCTGGATTTTATTCTAATTATAATTTGCAGTTTTCTCTCTCAAGCACAATAGTCTGAGAAAATATTAATTATGTATTACCTATACAGGTCACAGATTTTGGCTTTGTAAGGAAAAAAAAGATCCTCATCTAGACCCTGATACAGTCTCAACTGGTGGTGATATTATGTAGAGAAACTATAATTATTAAATAACCTCTAAATAAAGACATGTATTTATTATTTTAATGCTTTAGTAACCTAATTTTTAAAAGCCAATTAAAAATACCAGAAAATGTAACCTAAGTCATATCTAAAATTAACANATAAGAAATTTTTAGATAATTTTAATCTATTCCCAGTGGTTATTAACACACAAAACAAAACCCAATTAGTTTTAGTAATATGTAAGTTTTAGTGTAAATTTCTTAGGTCTGAATTTTGCACACATATTTAGGTTATATATTTGGTGGCCTGTATACTTAACAGATAAAAAACAAGGAGTGACTTTTGAGAGCAGTTATTTGGAGAATAGCAGTCAACAAGTTCCCTAAGTATGGGATATGGTTTTGTTAAAGTTACAACAACTTATCAAGATTCTAAAGTGTCCTAAACACAGATGAACTATTTAAGACCTGAAACACTGACAAGGCACAGGTACAGAGTACTTTACTTTTAAGTACTTTTTAGTTAGTCTATGAAGGTCATTTTAATCTCAATGAAGTTTCTTCTAAAGAAAAATTATTTAAAACTCTAGTTGTATATTTTAGTTTGGTGTATTCAGCATAGAGCACACAAAATTATTAAACACAGTTGCTACCTTTAAAAGCTAATCTAAATTGTTACTTGTCTTACCTGACCAGTTAAAATAGAGTTGATCTATTTTTTTATGACCCTCAGGCTAAGAACGGTTTTAACATTTTTAAGAGTAAAATAAGGCACCTGAGATGGCTAACAAATCCTAAAATATTCAATTAAAATATAAATCAAAGTTTTAAAATTAACTGTCTCTTTTCTTCTCCAAGTAACAGCAATTTACATTACATACACAAACACGCACACACAGCCTGCTTTACCCTAACTTGTAGGGTGTCTGATCTAAGTACAGGCTTACTTTCTTTCTCACTCTCTGGTCACCGAAACCACAGGCTCCCTCCTCTGCTGCACAAAGCTGTTCCCCAGCAGGACCACATGCCCAGGTTTTCTTTCATGTGGGCATGGTCACAGGGCTGTTCTGCTGATGGAATGTTATTAGCATCAGTGATGTGAGTCGCTTCAAGTCAGGGCACTTAAGAAACAGTTATGCTTTCTCCATATTCTCTTTCTCTGGCTGAATGATGAGGGAGTAGAGTCCCTAAAGAAAGCCAAGTCAGCCATAACTGCCCATTGCAGGCAATGCGTTTCTCATGTTGGGCCATGGAGATGTTTATTATATTACAGTTACTTAAGAAAAACAATGCAATATCAACATACACATCATATGTTTGCTGCCTTTCACATTTAACTAACTGCTACTTAATGTGGAAGTTCTCCCAATCCTAAAACAAAACAAAACCACCCTTTGAAAACAGACTGTTTATATTGCTGAAAGCACTCTGTTTGTTTTACCCATCAGTCTTTATCTTGACAACTGGCTACTGCTGCTCTTTTTTCCCATTTACTGTATGCGCAGATGACTTAATTTAAAACCTCACTATAACTACATTTCAAATGAGTTGAAACTTAAAGCCACTCCTGCTTCATATATGTAACTCAAGTGCTAACACAGCACTGAGACATGAGCTCATTCCATTCAGGGACTCTGTCACAGGGCAGAAATGAGTAAGCTGATCGAAATAGCTCCTCTTCACTTCTTTATTGTATATAAAGGCCAACAAAACATGAGAAGAATAACAAATTTCACTTAACCTTGACACACTGTAGGATCTCCAAGACTAGAACTTTCCAAAACAACAGAACCTGGACAACTCCAAACTCTGCATCTTGACACCATCACAGATTCAAAAGCATGTCAGTTATACCACGACACATGCTTCTGTAACACGGAGTCTTTCACACGTGACTGGCAAAGTGGGAACGACAGCAGTGCAATGGGGAAACAGTGCTGGTTTCTAAGTGATCCTTCCCAGCACGCTCATGTCTCAAAGCTATCAAGGACAAGATTTTTCACAAATAACAGAGACAGCATGGGGGACTGGGGCAGGAGGTGGGGTGAACTGGTGAGATTCTTACCAAAGTACCTTCCTTTAGTACAAGCGGTGGAGGCTGATTTAGCATCTTCAGTATCTGTTGCACTTTGCACTGCCTGGTGATGTGGGCATACATGAAGGCTAAACCCTAGACCAAAGGCTTAATTTTGGTGAAAACTGGCCTCCAATAAAAGCTAATACCTACAAGAATCTACAGATCAAAGAAGGAAAAACATGTCCCAGGATAAAAGAAGGTCTTGAACCATCTGGACATGAAGCTGTGCACAAACATCCCCAGTGCTACAATGCTAATATTTTTATTTGGATTGTCATTGTTTTTGTTAGTGCTCTGGTTATAAAGTCACATGGTTTTAAGCAGTCTAGCCTTAATCTTATTTTTCGCACAGTCCTGTAAGCTTTATTGTTTGATTTGACAGAAGAAGAGGGTTTTCAGGAATATCACATTATGGTAGATATGATTGTACCACGAACTGAGACAGTAAACTGCAAATGCCAAATAAGCAGAATGACACATTCCGACCTTACAGGGCCCCATTCAAAATCTTGTAAAATGTCTGACAAATACCATCTTATTTAATCCTAGACCACTATATCTTGAAAACTACCTCAAAATTATGTGGTCCCTACTAAATAATGGAAATAACAAATATGACCCACAAATGGCACAAAGATGTTCCAATTCTCTATTTTTCCAAATTTATATTATAGTTGCTTTTAACTTCAGCTGCATTTTGAATTTGCAAATTAGAGCAGTAAGTCCTTAATGTAGCTTCTCTTTCCTTCCAACCCCAAAACATGCCCTTACCCACTAGGTTTAAGCAAAACCACTTGAGACTGCTTAAATTTTGAATATATAACTCCTTTATTGGAAGGCATAACCTCTTCCTCCAGAGTCAGCTTTGATGAAAACTGCCTTACAGAAGGCAAAATGACAGTATCCTGAACAAACAAGGCTATGTATAACAACTATTTAGTTCACTACTCAAAAGCTGCATTGCTTAAAACCAAGCAAAATGACAGATTTGGAGTTCTCTTCATTTTCATCCAGAATCCCAGACAACACAACCAGTCAATGGTGCACTTGCCCCTACATCCCGTGTCCCTCTCTGCCAGCTACTGCCCCTCTTGGGGTTTCTGATCCTGAACTTCCTGAACCACAAGAAGCTTGGGTTTTCTCACCACTACCACAGCACCTTTCGAGATGGAGCTCAAAGGGATGTTATTTTGGCATGTGTAGATTTTAGGGGACCCCGTTGATCCCTGTACTAGTATCTTACCAGCAGGGAATAGCACAGCTAAAGACTGTACAACCCCTTCCTGACCCCTCCTCGAGCCATTCCTGCCTGTGAATCCATCAAACCAAATGTTAGGTTATTTTTCTTCTCTGCTCCCTTCATTCCTGTCTCTAATGACACCTACTTAACACCTATTAGGATACTTCTCCCCTTTCATTCACCACTTTCTTTTTAGGAAGCCTACCCTTGGCACCAATTTCAACAAATATAACATTTCTGAAAATCTGAGACATGAAATTCACTCTGGATTGAATATCAATTTTCCCAACATAATAAAAATGCCTCTAACCTGGCACTTCTGGAGCACCAACAGTGATCATTCACGCTAATAATGACCTTGAAGTACTTCAAACTTCCAAAGAAGCTTCTGAATCAAAAGACCATTGAATTATATGCTGTACAGTTTTAATGTGAAATGCTTTGACAGTATTCTCAATCTTAAGTATAACTGGTATGCCACGGGAAATATACCCACTGGATTAATATACATGTTCACCAACCATTCCAGCTAAGAGTAAGGTATGACTAGAGATTGCTTAAATACTGGTTGCATTAAAATCATCATCAGAGCTTTGTTTATTCATTCCACCCCTCTATATATCTGATACACCTAGTGCTCAAGTTTGCATGAAAAAAAAAATTTCCAAGTGATTCTAATGTAAACGCCTTCTCCTTGAGAACTACTGCTGTAAATACTGATAGAAATCAGCCTATGCGAAAGTGAAAGTCGCTCAGTGGTGTCCGACTCTTTGTGACCTCATGGTCTACACAGTTCATGGAATTCTCCAAGCCAGAATACTGGAGTGGGTAGTTTTTTCCTTCTCCAGGGGATCTTCCCAACCCAGGGATCGAACCCAGGTCTCCTGGACAGCAGGCAGATTCTTTACCAGCTGAGCACAAGGGAAGCCCAGAAATCAGCCTATAGATATGTGATTTTCATCCCTGCACTGCTTGGGGAACATTCTGAAAACACAGGCTTTTTAAATATATAGATTCCAAGGCCCATCCTAGACCTACTAGGTCATAACCTCTTACGGCAAAACCCAAATATCTAACTCTCCAGGTGATCCTGACACAAAGTCAAGGTCTGAAAACAACTGCTTTATAACCTTAAGAAAACAGCTACTACTTCTGGTGTCTACAACAGGTAGACAGAGAATCAACATATGGGTATACCTTCTCAGGAGAGTTTAACACTTTAGACTAGAAATCAGAGGTCTCCAAGAACCTCAGCATGTACATCCAGAGACCCCAGTGGTTCAAGAATATCATTCATTCCTCCACTTTCAATAAGCCAGAACAGCAAAGCCTCAAAGTAAAACAAAGTTTTTAGTGGGAAGAGTCTCCTGATCATTACAAGAAAAACAGAATGTAGAAACTGCATATATTTTGCCATCAGTGAGATCTGCTTCAAAACTTTCCTCCACCAGTTACCAGTGACTTATTAGTTTACTCAATCTCTCTAAACCCATTTCTTCACCTGTAAAAAAACGGGCACAAAAACCTTAAGAGAAAGTTAAATGAGACAATATTTATAAAAACAGAATTTCTATATGCCATCTTCTCTCTCCTTTGAGTCATACACTCTAACCTATTATATACACTTCTATTAGCCCTTACCTCGGGTTACTGCTGGTACAGACAAGAGAACACATGAGACAGATTTCAATTTTGTTCCTCCAAAACTAACATGAAGCATAAACTCTGTCTACTGACAACCAGCTGAAAACCCACCAGTGCCTAGATACACAGTTACTTCAGGATGGAATTGTTTTCTTCCTTACCTCTCGAGTTCTGATTCCAGTACAGCAATAGCTCTCCAACTTTAGAGAGGTAAGAAGGGCTGGGAGCTTGTTTCAGATACAACCCCACCTCCCACCAGCAAAGTCATAATTGAGTCAGGCAAGGACAGCAAAAATACACATTCCCAGGCTTCCCCAGAGGTCCAATGGTTAAGACTCCAAAATCCCAATGGGGAGGGGGGTGTGGGAAGGGGTTAACGAGTTTGGTCTCTTGTCAGGGACTAGGATCCCACAGGTATCACAATGCAGTCCCCCCACACAAAAAATTACACATTCCTTGGTCCAACTCCCTAAGGTTCTGACTCTTTAAGCCCTTAGTAGACCCACAAATCTGCATTTTAACAAGTCCCAGGCCTATCCTAACACAAGAGGTTCTCTGCCCACCCTGAGAAACACAGCCAAGGAGAGAGAGCAGACCATGCGTATGTCTGCAAGGGTTTGGGGGCCTAATTCCCTGCCAGCTCTGTTTCTCACTGGGCTTTCCAAACCATGGATTTAGTATCTTCCTCACCTTTGCCATCTTTATTCATGTGAGCAGTATGTATTTAAGACAGAATGACAAGGGGGCATAAGGGGAAAGAGAAACTTCTTATTTCATGTACCTATGATTCTTTGGGAGCATCTGAGCCAGAGTAAACAGTAACTATCAACTCTTCCTCCCTTCCAAGGGTGCTATGAAGAAAACTGATGTGTTTACTTTTCTGTGAACTGAATATTCAAATCTCTTCCTGGAAATGAGTTGATGAACATACAATCCACACTCTGTAAATTCATGACCAAGATAAAACAGAAATAGCTTCCTCACAGCTAAACAGAAAAACAACCAAACTACTGCATTCAAAACAAAAGTTACTTTAAAAACCACTTGTTCANTTACAAGTAATGAAAAATTTTAAATTAATTCAAAATAAATGATACTACCTCAAAGTAGTTCCTGGGAAATCCACACTTTAAAATATTTTAATTGTTCAAACTAGGGTCTGAAATTTCTTGTTTAAAACTTCAGAGTGCTAATACCTATAGCATAATGGACTCCAAAATGGAGGAACCTGAAAAATCAATGAATTTAACTCTTTATTTGATGAACATGAAGAAACTGAGTCCAGAGTTTTTTTAGTAACTTGAAGAATGATAAACCTGATTCCTTAACTCTAATGTTCCCTTTATATTATTGCTGTGTCCTGTGGAATTTTTTTCTTCCTTCTTTTTTGAGTGTCTCCAATAGGGATAAATAGTGGATTGTCTTTAGGCAAAAATCAAGTCAGTGAACTTTCTCAATGAGGCTACATTTTCATGAGTTTTTGAAAGAAATGAATGCTTTCAGAGCCAAATAAGAAATTCTGAATTTCTGAGTAGAAGAAACAAGGTACAGAGTATCACAAGGAGTAAACTAAAGTTTTAACCACAACGGTGTCTGCAGAAAGCACACTGTAAATCAAACCAGCTCATGCGAAAACAGCAACAACGGAAACATTTTCTTTCTTTTTGCATCCCACCTAATTTTTGCAATGGCTTCCCAGGTGGCGCAGTGGTAAAGAACCTGCCTGCCAAGGCAGGAGACACACAAGAGATGGGTTCAGTCCCTAGGTCAGGAAGATCCCCTGGAGGAGGAACTGGCAAATCCACTCCGGTATTTACTCTTGCCTGGAAAATCCCAGGGACAGAGGAGCCTGGTGGGCGACAGTGCATGGGGTCACAAACAGTCAGATATGACTGAGGGACTGAGCGTGCAAACATAGTCATTTCAGTACTCCAGAGTCTACCCACTGCACAACCCTAACTAATTGCCCTTATGGAAGCTTGCAAAATCAAAGCATATGATGTTAAAGGCAGAAATGAACTGCCCATGATTTATGACACGTGCCTACTAGGTTTCAGGCAATATGAATTTGGTGTTTTGTTTCTGGATCATTCTGAAAATACTATCCTTCCTTCATTACTGCTTACAATTTTACTAAAAGTGTGCCATTTTTTCATCACCTTCCTTTGGAAATGCACCATAGATGTCTAGTTTGTTCTGTTTCTGTTCACTCAAAAACAAGAAATAATCTTCTTTCCTCATACTCTCCTTTAGGTACATAGCTCTTTGTCCAAATATAACTCTTTCACTCTCACAACTAATCATGTATTTCTATGATTTTTCAAATGGCGAGAGGAGGAAGACAATAACAAGATGGGACTGTCTTTGTTAAATTTGTCCCTTTTTTTCTTGATGGTATCAAAGCTTCTTGCCCACTGAAAGATGATAAATTATCCTACATTTTCTTTTAGTGCTTTTATAATTTAATATTTCATATTTTTACTTTTAATTCTTTTTAGAATTTTTGTTTATGTAAAGCAGAGAGCAATTTCCCCCCAACTAGGTAGTCAATTGACTATCGTTTGCTAAATAATCTTTTTCTCCCTTCACTGATTAGAAATGCCACCTTCACTACCTACTAAATTCCCACAAACCTGTCAATTTCTCTTTACTCTGCTTCAACACCTATTCGCTTTCTTCCTCTGCCAGTGGCACATCGATCTAATTATTGACACTTTATACTACATTCACTTTTTGACAGAGGAACATTTTTCTTTTTCAAGATTTTTTTTTTTTTTTTTTTTACTATATACATGCATCATTTTCTCAGATCAATTTTTCTCGGGTTTCCCATCAAAAAAAAAAAAAAAAACCACCACTGAGTTTCTTTTGAACCAGAATTCCATTAAATATATATACACAAAAATGAGGGGAAAAGATTATTACAATATTGAGATTCCCTTTCAGTAATAAACAGATACTATATAAAGCTCCTCTACACACACACAGACATAGACACAAACTCAAATCTTTCCTGACTAGTAGAATACTGACTAGTATTCTGGCCCCATATGAATGGTTTTCCTTATTTGTAAAATAACATTTCCATTCCTAAATCACAACATTTTAGAGCTACAGGGACATTACAGACCACTTAGTCCAACACCTCTTGTAATCCCAGTCATATTTACCTCAAGTCTACTTAGGAGAATCATTTCAAAATTAATTTCCCTTTAACATGCAACACAATCATGAAAGTGCTATTTGAATCACATTAAAAGGCAAAGAAGTGGGCCACAATACTAAAGAATGCCTTGAGTTTAGGAATCCCTTTAGAGTGAGATCCATACTTAGGGTCAAAGCAAAAACCCTGAGTATGATAAGTGCATACACTTGAGACAATCCCAAGTACTGTGTTTAGACACTCATGTTTCCAAGGTTAAAGTTGTTTTGTGATGGTATTGTCCAGGAACCAAGTTTCACAGTATCAAAGCATTCCATTCCCAATTGTTCCAACATATTAAGAACACAAATCCAATAACAATCTCCAAATGGAATAAACCTGAAACCCAATTCTCAAAGTGCTTCTCAAGTCTGGCTGACCATCTGATTACCTGTGGAGCTTCTAAAAACAAGACTGCTTGGGTCTCACGTTGGGATTCTTCCTCAGCAGGTCCAGCAATGCTCAGGCATTTTATTTTATTTTATTTTTATGTTGTAGTAGGTTCTATTCTCAGCCTGAATTAAGAACCGCTAAGAGTCGGACACAAGTGAGTGACTTCACTTTCACTTTTCACCTTCATGCACTGGAGAAGGAAATGGCAACCCACTCCAGTGTTCTTGCCTGGAGAATCCCAGGGACAGGGGAGCCTGGTGGGCTGCCGTCTGTGGGGTCGCACAGAGTCGAACACAACTGAAGCGACTTAGGAGCAGCAGCAGCATTCTAAAATATTCAACAAGAACAAACCTCCATAATTTTCCAAGTATCCCTACACTGGGGGGTAAGGGGGAGTGGATAATTTATAGAAGCATCTTCACCAATATTTGCTGCTGATTACAGAGAGCTATGTCCCTATGTTATATCACGGTCTTGAAGTGAAAAGAAAGCTAAAATAAAGCTTTAGATTGCTCACAGGTTGATGACCCCATTATGGTAGGTGAACCATTTTTTTCCCTTTTTTTGTCCCTTGAAGGCAACCCTTTACTCCACCTCATCTCCCAAGGTAAAGAACAGCTGATGTTCACTTTTAAAGTGGCAGAAAGAACTAATATTTTAAGAAAAATCTTTAAAACATACCCATAAAAATAAGGACATAAAAAGAAAAATTAATGACTGGGTTGCAACATCATGACATTGCATGACACTTTAGTCAAAGAAACTGTGCTCCTTGACTGCAGTGAACTACCAGCACACCACGCACTCTCTAAAAGTAGCACAAAAGCAAAGAAAGGCTGATACACTGAAGGAAAAAACACACAAAAATGCAATACGCAGACCTGCTCCTAAGCTGTAACCTTCCAAGAAAACGATCTCACTTTCTAATAACAACACATTGTACTAAACTGTGAAGCCTGGTATAACTCCTGTTCCTGGTATGAGTGACTCACAGACCTGCTATCCCTGGGAAAAACACCTGAAAAATAGAGCGCATAAAGCTAGACAGAAAGTTCCACGTTAAGTAATTAGTGATGGTAAAGCATGCATTAAACAGACTTTAATCACAAGGTTCATGAAACAAGTCATCCTACAGGTAACTATCCTTCCATGCTCCAACTCTGGCCCAACCAAAAACATTTTTTGACAGTCCAGGGAGTCATCTGATGAAAGAGATATCAAGTGTTTTCCGTCTTGATAGGAAAGGCAACATGCATAGAAATTCACCACTTTACTGTCAAAAGAAACTAATTTTTCTTAAATAAGCACGTTAAGCTTATTTAAGCACTTTTTTGCTTTGGTCCAAGCAAGAGTCAAATAATTTTACATTAAAAAAAAAAAAAGCAAGCAAAGAGACAAGTTTCATGGATTAATGCAATCAGTTTTGACAGCCTCACCAACATCTCTTCCTGGGAATGTAGCCCAAATCAAATTCTTAGATCTTAACCTTTAAGTCTCATGACCACATGAAGTACATAAAATTTAAGTAGCAAACATGACTCAGAGAACAATTGTAACCCAAAAGATCTGCAGAAAAGCTGAGATGATGTATGTTTACAAACAATGACAAGCTTGCCAAGAGATTAAAGCTAAAAAAGAATAAACACCTTTCTCCAGAGAGAGAAATCATTTACTTATGAATGATTTCCATGCAAGCCACGTGCCTAGCATGTGTTAAAGAAAGACCCTGCTCCTGGAGTATTTCAAGCAAAATAAGAAAAAAAAGAAAAATCCTTCCTCAGTTAAGTATTCCAGTTGAAATATAGTAGTAATACATTAGAATAAATAATTTAGCTGAATTAGCAGGTCTTTTAGTATCAACTTTATAAAACATTCAGACATATATCCTAATCTTGAAAAAAGAACAAAAAACTCAGACATAGTAAATCACAGATACCTTTCAAAAAAAAGTCAACAACCTGAACTTCTATTCTGACAAATACAATTAAGGTTTAGGTAAATGGGCCGGGTTGGGGGATTATTCTGCCTAAAAAATTTGTGAAACAGGACTCCAATTTTAGTATGTCCCAAAAGCTTACTACTAAGAAATACCTAGGATGGATTACATTAGAAACAATCTTCTCAGGAATCTGAACCTGACACCAAGGTTTTGATTGCCCACATCTGCATGTCTAAGCCCTGGAGAGAGCGGTAACAAGCCTACTTATTAATTACATGCTATTAAACTTTACTACTATTTCAAAAACCTCTCCCTATACTTTTTGTCTCTCTTACCTTCATTCCTTTGCATGTCACCAACCTGCAAGAACTAAAAATAGTATCCCCCATATCAAACATACTCTTCGATTCAGTACGGACTGGGATGTTTTCAGAGATGGACTTCCAATTTAAAACATACTTCGAAATTTTCCTTGACGCCCGAATTTGGCTCACAATAGCTAAAAGTTAATCACCTTCCCCTCCCCCCTAATTTTCCCCCCTCTTCCTATAAACCTATCAGCAGGAAACAAATTATCTGCAGACAAGGCTGGGAAAAAAGGTTGCTTGTTCAACCTAGGAACACAAGACTAGGAAAACCACTCACAAGATCAGGAAAACTCCAATCGTGAATTTGCATGTAAATTCTGCAAGTCAAAAGTCTCACACTGTCTTTTGTGATTCGACTTAATTCAATTCCATGCTTTCTGAAACGTTTGTATTTAAAATTCTGAATAACGACCTAGACAATTCAAAAGACAAAGAACTTTATTTCAGCTAACCTAGGTACATCTAAGTAAACTGAAAAATCTCCTCCTAGGCATAGGTGCCTGAGCAATCTAGGCAAAATGTCTTCTCACAGAAGCTATGTACCTGAAGAGCTTCCTATAATTTCTCTTCAGGAAGGTTTTTTTCTCTTGCGAACACTCTTATCCACAACTCAGTGTTTCCAAAATACACTCAAACTGATTTAAGTTGGAGGACGCAGATTTACCAAGGTTTTATAAGATCATTTTCTTAGTTTAACCAGTTAACGCTGTCAAAAAAGCGGGGGGTGGGGAGGGTGGTGGTGGGATCTGCAAGTGGTTTTTGAAGGATTTACCTGGCACACGTGAAATGTACAAGAGGGGAAAAGTCCCCAAAGCCAAGCTTGGGTCTTGTGTAAACATAAATCACCTGCGTACTGCCCTAGCTACCAAAAACAACATTCCACCAGAATGTGTATCCAGGCGGCTAAGTGATTTTCTGGAAGTGAGAATTAAAAACGCTTACACCCATCATACACAATTTTACCTGTTACTAAGAAAAGGGCACGTCTAATTCAGCCAAAAAAACAAAAAAAGTCATTTTTCCTTCAAGGAGAGCAGCAGTTTGTAGTCATTTGCAAGGGACGGGATTGCAGGAAAAGAGGAGGGGGCGTGGAATGGAGGGAGGCCAAAAGAAGAGCCAGCCAGGGGTTTTGCACAGGGCCCCCACACAGGCCACTGCGGAGAGAAGACGGGGAAAAGAGGGGAGGATGTCTCACCGGGGGACAAAACCGAGTGCAAACTGGCTGGAAAAAGGAAGGTTCCCCCCAGGAGGCGAGCTGGGGTGCAGATAAAAAGCGCTAGCGGCTGGTTACCTTGGGACACAGGGCAAAGGGACCCCGGGAATATGAGAGGTCTAGAGATAAGAGGGGAGAGAAAGGGCGAGGCAGGGTCTCCGCTAAGTGCGAACCAGGGATGGAGACAAACAGCCGGACTTGGGCCTCCCTGGGCCAAAAGGCGTGGCCAGGGATCCAGACCGAACGATGGTCTTCTTGAGACGCCAGGGAAAGTGCGTGACAAACCCCTCCTTAAAGACCCCCGGGCCAAGGCCCGTCCGAGGAGCCCACCTGCGGGGCACCTAGGGGGCAGAGCGCACTCTGGAGGGCTCGGCCTCGCCCGCGGGGCCCTCTGCAGGGCTGGCTGGCCAGGCCCCCGCCCCCACCCCCGCAGTGCTCTTACCTCCACACCTGCCCCATCTGCAGCAGGTGGATGACCGACTGCCAGATCCACACGGAGAGGCGACAGAGGCGCTGCGCCCCCGGCGTGGCCGAGGCCCCTGCCCCGTGGCCGTAGCCGGCCCCCATCATGGGGGGGCCCCGGCTGCTGAGCCCCTCCACGGCGCCCAGCCCGCCGCCCGTGTAGTCCTGCACGAACCAGCGGAAGCTCAGGCTCTGCACCAGCAGCGACGGCACCAGCACGAAGAAGAGGGTCAGCCCGAAGTAGCCGTAGTCCCCCTTGCGGTAGTAGTCGAGGGCCAGCCACAGGTCGGTGCCCACGTCCCCGAAGAAGACCAGTAGCGCCAGCACGATCCACAGGCAGTCGAGCCACGGCCGCTCCACCTGCGGCGGCTGCGGCCGCTCGGCCGAGGGCGTCGGGGGTTGGCGACCGGCGGCCGCGGGCGGCTGCAGCGGCTGGTCCCCCCCGTCGGCGGCGGCGGCGCTGCGGCGCGGCTTCTTGCCCAGGAGGGAGCGCAGGCAGGCGGAGCGGCAGCCCCAGTAGCACGAGGAGGTGTTGCAGCAGTGGCAGATGTGCAGCGAGCTGCTCTCGCCGGGCTCGCTGCCGTCGC
>SJYQ01011175.1:124875-136650 GCA_006410935.1 Redunca redunca | reverse complement strand
GGGGGGGGAACGAATGGAGAGGAAGGGGGGCGGGGAGGAAGCGGGGGAGCAAACGAACGAGGGGGGAGTGGGCCAGGGAACCCCCTCCGCTTCCGGGTAGTTGGCGTCACTTCCGGGCGAGCCCCCCAATCGCACGGCGCCCGCAGCTCCCCAGCCCTACCCTCCCGGCCAAGATGGCCGCCCTCCTGTGCCTCAGCTGCTTGGCGGGGGACCGGGGGGTTCACCCCGCCAGGGCTCCCCTTCCCCTCTTCCGTTGACCCCGAAACCCATCAGGTTGACCCCTCGGCGTTTCTGAATCCCGCTGGGCCGAGTAAGGCGGTCCAAAGTGATCCCTGGAGGGGGCAGTGCCAGACGTTTTGGGGTCCCCTTCCTCAGCGTCGCAGCTCTCAGCTTTCCTCCTGGAGAAACGCCCCCTAACACCCTCCCGGCTGCTGGCGGAGGGGCGGGACCTCTGAGGGAAGGGGCGGAGCTAGTGCAAAGCAGGTGATTACGTGTCACTTCCGGGAGATGGGATGACCTCATTGTGTAGTTAGACAACCCACCCCCCATCAAAATGGCTGTGTCTCACCTCTTTGGGCTGTTTTCTTCCCCCCCTTTTTGATGTTTTTCTTTTAAATTTATCTCCTGCTCTTTTCTTATTTTGAGGGTCTTTAGAAATTGTATGTCAGTTTAGATTCCCACTCACAACTTATTGATCCTCACTTCCACATAGACAACTCCCTCCTCTTTTACCTCTGTTGACCCCCTGACTTTCTTGTCTCTGATAACTTCCATCTTTTGCAATAAACTTTCTACCATTCCCTTAAGAAAAGTGCAGGCAAAATCCAGTTAAAAATCAGCTTAATTGCATCTTAAAAAGTAGAGCATAGAGACTGGATTGGCATATTGTGACCTTGAATGTGTTTTCTTCACCATTAAAATGTGTTTCTACCAACTTTCTAAAAAAGTATGCGGTTTTTTCAATTCTGTGACCTTAATTTGGAAAATTCAAAACTAGCCAGGGTTTAAGCTGTGTCAATTACTTGTTCAAGGTTTTGGATGTGTGAAAATTGCCTCCTAGAATTTTTGGGGTGCTAAGCCTCTGTCAATAAATATGGCTTTAAATAAGTGGAAATATTATCAATGTGCTAAATCATTAAAATAGGTGCAGGGTACACTACTTAATCTTAACAATTTACAAAAGTGAAGCAGCACTGAATGGATTTGAATTACAATGATCTTCTAGTGAAAGTATATTTGAAGCCGGATAGAGCAAGCTACATGGTCACAGTTGTTACTGGTCCGGTGAAAGGAACATTCTGGAGTTACAAGAAAAAAAATTTCTAACCGTGAATTTTCTCCTTGACCTCTCTGGATTTTTGTGCTCATTTTTCTGATTCTATCTACACGTCCCTTCAGAAAAACCTAATGATGCCAATAATTTTCTTTGGAATATAGAGGACAAACTAGGTAATATTTGTATGACACTGAGGTTTTGTGGAAGAAAGATACCTTTGAAATTTTCAGTACCCTTATTTTGGGATGTACTGTTTAACACCAAAGTTCCTACTTAAGTTTTGGAGGTGACAGAGCAAGGTGAGGATTCTGTATTTTAGTATACAATTTTTCATGAGTATTTATGCTTAGGTAAAACCTGTAAAGACTTTACAGAAAGTACTCATAGAGAATTTTTACATCTGCCATTTGGGGAGGACAGGGGTAAGGGAGAAGTAATACAAAATCTGCTTTTGGAAACAAGTCTCATAAAGGTATCCTTTTACTTCACACTATGATTTAAGCCTCCTTGTTCCTAGGGGAGTAAAACTTATAGACAATGGGTAAGGATTATTTCTGCATATAGTTGAGATTTTGTTTCTTTACTGAATTTGAATTAATAATACCTTTAAAAGATGGCATAGGTATAGAATAGGACTGCCCAGGTTTGGATCCCAGTTCCACTAAAATAATACATGAATAATGTGAGCAAGATAGCTAACCTCCTTAAACCCCAGTTTCCTCCATTATATAATGAGAATGTAACAGTGCCCTCTTTGAAAAGTTGTTGGGCAGTTTAAAGATGGTATCTATTTAAAGCTCTCAGCACAATATACCTGATGAGTAGTAAGCATTGGATGAATGGTAACTATTTGTTATGTTCGCATATGCCAACATATAGTTACTTAAATTCTATGATCCAGTAGATTTGGTATGTCTAAAATGAAAACATTTTCAGATGCTGCTAGGAAACAGATACAATTAATTTGTTTTTAAATATATTTTCTCTATTTGAGCCTGTGAGGCTGCGAAATGAGATACAAAAGCAAGCAGCAATGACATACTTATGATTTCTATTTCTCTGTGCCCTGGAAGAACATCATCTACTAGTGAAATTAGCTAAGTAAATTACATTCACTATATCAGGCTGACAGATAGGACTAAGTCAAAAGGCTTTATCAGAGTTGAAGTATCAAGTAGATATTTAAAGATTCACAGACTGTCAAGGGATTTCAACTTTACCTTTGCTGTTTCAACAATTTTATCATTCTGCCTTTTTTGGAGGGGATACTATGTAGAACCCAGGAGGTTCTAAAATTAAAATCAGTGATAAGAAACTTATCACAAAGACTCACTAAAAGGTTAACATAAATTTGGGCTATGCTATGAATGGTACTTTTTTATGTAGAACTTTGGGGCAGTTAGTTGTCCAAGCAAATCCAACAGTCAGCACAGTGCTGAACACATAGTGAGCACTCAATAAATATTGGTTAAGTGAGTAAATTATTTTTCAGATAACTGAAATTTACTCTTTCAAGTGCTTCCCATTGTATTATCTTACATTTTAAGATGTAAATCTTCATAAAACTCAATTGATATATTACAACGATACCTCAATTCTTTAGTAAACAAGAGATGGGGAAGGAAATAAAATAAACATAAAAGAAATGTATTGTCCACTGGTCTGTTTTCCTACCAGCACAACAGTTAACACTTTCTTGATGACTTGACCTTAAGGCAGCCTTATGCTAAGAGGCTCTGACTATTTGTGGACTTACCAAGGAGCCACCCTACTACTGGTAAGCCACCAGACCTACCGGTCACTTTTATTGTTATTGTTGTTTCTGAATAATTTTTTAAGCTCTACTTTTCATCTTTCAGTTAGTTAACAAGTATAGCCCTGTTCTTTCCACTATGATATAGGCTGGGAAGCCAGACCACAAAGGGTGTTGGAATAACACATAAATAGATTTTTAGAGACGCTTCTATAAGTAAAGTAAGGCAGATATAATATATAGAAATTGCGGCATATGTTTTGGGCTGTTCAGAGAGAAATCTGGGGATTTTTATCCCAACTCTCTTATTTTCAGAAAGGCACAGAGGGGAAAGTTAGTGTCCAATGCTAGTGTGTCAGTCGCTGTCCCAAACGCAATTCCATTTAATCTCACAACAGTCCAAAATGGCATGCATGGGCATTAGTATCACCATTTTAATAGTCTAGAAGGCAGCCTTGAATCAGCCTAATGACATCCAGAATCACACCTGTGGGAGGTAGGGTAGCCTAGATTAGAATCCAAAACCTATTAATAAATTACTTGAAAGTGAAAGTCACTCAGTCATGTCCAACTCTTTGCGACCCCATGGACTATACAGTCCATGGAATTCTCCAGGCCAGAATACTGAAGTGGGTAGCTGTCCCCTTCTCCAGGGGATCTTTCCAACCCAGGGATCAAACCCAGGTCTTCGACATTGTGGGCAAATTGTTTACCAGCTGAGCCACCAGGGTAACCCAAGAATACTGGAGTGGGGAGCCTCTCTCTTCTCCAGCAGATCTTCTTGACCCAGGAATCAAACCAGGGTCTCCTGCATTGCAGGAGGATTCTTTACTCATTCTACTATTTCCTTGGGCCAGGCAGTGCTTGGGCCCTCAAAATGAAGTCAGTGTTACTGTATTAGTCACTGGAGGTTCTCTGTTACATTGCTGATACCTCTCTAGGAGACAGGACACTTGAATTCCAACATGAGAATTTGCCCTACAGAAGTATTCCAGAGAAGCTTCTTCATACGTGCTTCACAAGATTTTCCCAATTTGAGACTGGGTAAAGCATCACAACCAGTAGGCAGATGTCATCCTTATCAGTTCTATTCCCTGTATCATGTTGTCTTCTATAGAAATAGGACTTCTTTGAGCACTGCAGAGTGAATGCAGAGAACCCATTATCCTGAGAAGCTTCTTATCTGTGTTTCATGTTAACTGAAATTTTAACTAGCTCGCGTACATTCCTGCTGGTGTTACAAAATGGTACAATCTCTATGGAAGGCACATCTGTACTTTTGGACAATAACTCAATGGAAGAGTATTTTGCAAGTGTTTCTATCTCAAGAACTCTGACATCTGTGAATTGACTTAAATACTTCTTCAGTGACCTTATATTTTTATCCACTATATTGTCTAAATAAGAATAATGAGTTACGTGAGTTAATGCCCCACAGAGCAGAGGACAGTATAAGTTCATCATACCATCCTTGTTGTTGTGTTCAGTCATGTCCAACTCTTTGCAACCCTAAGGACTGTAGCCCGCCAGGCTCCTCTATCCATGGAATTTTCCAGGCAAGAATACTAGAGGGGGTTGCCATTTCCTTCTCCAGGGGACTTCCTGACCTGGGATTCAACTCATGTCTCCTGTATCAGCAGGTGGATTCTTTACCACTGTGCCACCTGGGAAGCCACACATCCCCTTAACTTATGTGAAATCAAGTATTCATGCTCCACTAAGGGAAAATGAAGGGCAAGTGATCAATCAAAATTGTGTAGGCCATTTCAGAGAAGAAGCCTATGCTGCCCCCAGCTTGAGTGTGCAATGGGAAGTGGAAATATGCTATTTTCGCAATAGACCTTTCATGTCAATCATATGATTGTCTCACCAGGCCAAGTATGAGTCTAGAATTTAAAGATTTATATATGTCCTCAACATGGCCCCTGAATGCAAGCCAGGTCTCTTCTGTGGTCTTCAACCAAAGGTACAAGACTTGATCTGATACTGGAAGAAAATCTGGCTGGATTGGTCTTTTTGGCAAACTGATAATGATGTCTTCAAAACAAAGAAAAATTTGAGCATACACAGCTTTTATGCTCAGTGCTAACTGCAGAGGCTAACCATTACCAACAGTACCCCCCAAGTAATATGTAACCCCACAGTTGTGTCTCTTTCAAGTTTTAGACATATTTCCTGATTGTAGCATTTCAGTATGTGACAGACAATAAGTTAAGTCTAATTTAATTTAGCAAGTGTTTATTGAAAACTTACAATGTATCTGATTTCCTTCAGTGCAAAGAAATAGATGTAATTTCTACAAACTGCTGTCCATTGAAGATGGAAAATAGACACCTACAAACATCAGTTAACAAAACAGCATTATGAATAAGTCATGAAGTGATGCGTAAATTCATAAAACGTATTAATTAAAGAGTACAATATAGGATATTAATTTACCAACAAATATTGAAGTGCCTGGTTCATGTCAAACACCCTCTGAGGCACTGAGAACAAAACAGGCCTGGTTCTGGCCCCCATAGAGCTTACAGTTATGTAGAAGTGATAGAGAATAAGTAACTGAATAATTCTAAAGATGAAGAGGAAGAGAATATTTATAAAAGCTTTAAGAAATACCCAATGGGTGGAGTTTCGCTTGTTTTTATTTTACACAGAGAACTTACTTAAATGTAAGAGATCAGGATGTGAATTCTAAGGTGACATTTGAGATTGAAGGGTGAGGAGGGATCAGTCTTTGCTGACCATGTGGTGGGGGATGAGACTGGTGTTGAAAAATGCCTTCCAGATGAAGAAAACCATCTTGTCAGGGCCTGAGCTATGAACTGCTTGGCCTGTTGGAGAAACTGACATGAGGCCAGCATGCAGGTACCTAGCATTGCAAAGGGGAGAGAGGATCTAAGGAAGACTGCATGATACAGAGTTTCAGCTTTGCAAGATGAATTCTGGAGATGGATGGTGGTGATGGTTGCTCAGCAGTGTGAATGTACTTCATACTGCTGAACTGTACACTTAACCATGATTATGATGATAAATTTTAAAGAGATTTAGGGGCTTCCCTGGTGGCTCAGACAGTAAAGAATCTGCCTGAAGTGTGGGAGACCTGGGTTCAATCCCTGGGTTAGGAAGATCCACTGGTGAACAGAACAGCCACCCACTCCAGTATTCTGGCCTAGAGAAGTCTATGGACAGAGGAGCCTGGCAGGCTACAGTCCGTGGGGTTGCAAAGAGTCAGATACAACCGAGTGACTTTCGCTTTTGCATTAAAGAGGAGATATATGTATGGTGAAGTTGCTCAGTCGTGTCTGACTCTTTGTGATCCCATGGACTGTAGCCTACCAGGCTCCTCTATCCATGGAAGTTTCTAGGCAAGAGTACTGGAGTAGGTTGCCATTTCCTTCTCCAGAGATATATGTATATGTAAAGCTAATTCATTTTGCTAATACAATAGAAACTAATGCAATATTGTAAAGGAACTACGCTGCTGCTGGTGCTGCTAAGTCACTTGAGTCGTGTCCGACTCTGTGCGACCCCATGGACAGCAGCCCATCAGGCTCCCCCAGCCCTGGGATTCTCCAGGCAAGAACACTGGAGTGGGTTACCATTTCCTTCTCCAATGCATGAAAGTGAAGTCTCTCAGTCGTGTCCAACTCTTAGCGACCCCATGGACTGCAGCCTACCAGGCTCCTCCGTCCATGGGATTTTCCTTCCAGGCAAGAGTACTGGAGTAGGGTGCCATTGCCCTCTCCCAAAGGAACTATACTCCAATAAAAATTAATCTGGGGGCTTCCCTGGTGACTCAATGGTAAAGAATCTGACTGCCAATGCAGGAGACACGGGTTCAATCCCTGGGCTGGGCGGTGGAGCAGGTGGCGGAGCAACTACACCTTTGCACCACAACTATTGACCCTGTGTCCTAGAGCTCAGAAGCCTCAACTACTGAGCCCTCATGCTGCAACCTCTAAAGCCTGTGTGCCGCAGAGCCTGTGTCCTCCAACAAGAGAAGCCCCCGCAACGAGAAGCCTCCGCACAACTAGAGAGCAGCCCCCAGCTCTCCCCAACCAGAGAAAAAGCCTGTGCAGCAATGAAGACCCACCACAGCTAAAAAGAAACAAACAAATAAAAATGTTTTTAAATTAATTTTTTTTAAACTGCAGAAAAAACCTTCTCAACAAATTAGGAATGAGAAAAAACTTCCTCAAACTGAGAAAGGATATCTTTAAGAAATACCTAGAGCTAACAACATATTTTAGAGTGAACAGTGAAAATTTCTTCCTTAAGGTTGGAAACAAGCAAAGACGTCTGCTCTCACCATGTCTGTTCAGTACTGAACTGGAGGTTTTAGCCAATGCAATAATATAGGGGAGAAATTTTGAATTGAAGGCATACAGATTGGAAAAAGAAGTGAAGTTCTCTTTATTTGGAAAATTTATTGGATTGTCTATTAGAAAATCTCAAAATTCTATAAACATGAAACTGGAACTAATATACTAATTTAACAGTATTTAATGATACAAGGTCAATATACAAAAATCAATTTATTTTCATATACTAGCAAAGAAAAATTAGAAAATAAAATTATTGGGAAAGAAAGATGGTAAATCTTACGTGTATTTTACCACACTTGAATGATTAGTTGGGGGGAAAGAAACTGTAAGATTGAAGAAGGAGGCATTTAAATCACACTAGAGAATTTTGTTTTATTTGAAGTGTTAATTACATGGTACAGGCAACACTAACAAAAGGATTAGAGGAAGTGGAGGATAACAACTAGAAGATTAAAAGAAAGTGTTGTGGGGGAAGGGAAATTAATCCCAAAAGTTGTGGCAATGGACAAGGAGGACCGAGATAAAAGTTGGTGTGAGGCAGGTTTCCAGTTATCAGGCCGACCAAGGACAAGGATTTGCATAGACAAAGGATCAGGCTGGAGAGGAAAGATGAAAGAGGGGTAGGGAGACTAGAAAGTTAGGCTTGATGCAAGAGGCAGGGGGCGCTCTTGTTATCAGTGTAGCGGGACAATGTGCAAAACTGAGTGCTCAAGAGCTTGGGGCAATCAGGAAGGAGAAAGAGGAAATTAGTAGTGGATGGAGTCATGGGGAAAAGGTATAAGAGGGAGTGGGGACTCTGCTACATTTAGGTTCCATCATATCTCAACCTTCATCCTTCCAGACTGTGGGTTCCAGTCTTTTCAGTCAACCTTATACAAAAGCCCCTCTATCCTGCTGACAGACTCTATCTAGTGAGTATATATTGGGTACCTACAGTCTGTTCTAAAGTGATTGATTGTAAGCACTCTGAGAACAAGTAATGATATAAACATCCTTGACCTCAAGCCAATTACAATCTTCTGTGTGAGTCTGGACGTCAGGGGAAGGGGGTGTCATATATTTCCAAATGATAATTAAATTATGCCTTTCTCTGATGCTTTTTAAAGAAATAAAAGTTGGGGGGTGGTTTGTTTTGTTTGGGATGTGTTTTTTGGGGGTCAAAAAGGGAAGCTTTGTATTTAAACCCCAGCTCTGTCATTAGCTATAGCAGTGGTCCCCAACCTTTTGGCACCAAGGTTGGGTTTCATGAAAGACAATTGTTCCATGGGCTGGAAGATAGGAAGCATGGTTTGGGGATGATTTAATCGCATGACATTTGTTATGGACTTTATTTCTAACCTAATGCTGCCACTGATCTGACAGGTGGTACTTGTTCTTGGCCCAGAGCTTGGGGACCCCTGAGTTGAGGCAAGGTACTTTCTTATTCAAGTCTCAGTTCCTCAGCCATAAAAATGGGGAGAATAAAATTTACCTCATAGTGTGGTTTGTGCTGGTTTATGGAAATAGCCTGTGTATAATGTACCTGCTATGGAGTATTAATACATGTTGCTGGCCCTCCCCTGCTTCATGTTCAGTTCAGTTCAGTCGCTCAGTCGTGTCTGACTCTTTGTGACCCCATGAACTGCAGCACGCCAGGCCTCCCTGTTCATCACCATCTCCTGGAGTTCACTCAAAATCACGTCCATCCAGTCAGTGATGCCATCCAGCCGTCTCATCCTCTGTCATCCCCTTCTCCTCCTGCCCCTAATCCCTCCCAGCATCAGAGTCTTTTCCAATGAGTCAACTCTCTGCATGAGGTGGCCAAAGTACTGGAGTTTCAGCTTTAGGATCATTTCTTCCAAAGAAATCCCAGGGTTGATCTCCTTCAGAATGGACTGGTTTGATCTCCTTGCAGTCCAAGGGACTCTCAAGAGTCTTCTCCAACACCACAGTTCAAAAGCATCAATTCTTCGGCGCTCAGCCTTCTTCACAGTCCAACTCTCACATCCATACATGACCACAGGAAAAACCATAGCCTTGACTAGACGAAACTTAGTTGGCAAAGTAATGTCTCTGCTTCACGTAGCCAGATCTTAATGTCTTCTCTGGTTCCCAAGCTCCTGGTTCATTGATTTTTTTAATCATATTTCCTCTGGTTTTCCAGCACTATGAGGTTAAGTACTGTCAAGTTTCTTTGGGCTTTGCCTTTCATATAGAAACTGGGTGATAGAACCAAGAATCACATGGCCCCAAGTCTGAATTCCCAGCCCAGCCTCTTACTATGTTCACCCAGGCAAGTCACTTCCACTCCCAGATCTACTTTCCTGATGGATAAAACAGTAAGCCTACCAACGCCTGAGGGACAGTCGATGCTAAGTGAATAACATTAGTCCTCCTCCCCTAGTCGCTGCCCCCTGCCCCCATACTTGTTTTCTGTTGAGGCTGCTATAACAAATTACCAGAAACTTGGTGGCTTAAACCAACACAGATTTATTACCTCACAGTTTTGAAAGTCACAAGGCCAGAGTGGGTCTCAGGGGGTGTCAACGGGTTAGCAGGACTGTGTTTCTTCTGGAGGCTCTGGGAAGAGACCGTGTCCTGGCTTTTTTGAGATCCAGAGGCTCCTTGCATTCCTCAGCTCCTATCCCTCCTCCATATTCAAAACCAGCAATCACGTCACCTCTATAAAGTATTGGTCACTCAATCGTGTCTGACTCTTTGTGACCCTATAGGCTGTAGCCCACCAGGCTCCTCTGTCAGTGGGGTTCTCCAGGCAAGAATTCTCTAGGCTGGGTAGCCGTTCCCTTCTCCAGGGGATCTTCCCAACCCAGGGATCAAACCTGGGACTCCTGCATCGTAGGCAGATTCTCTACCATCTGAGCCACCAGGGAAGCCCCAAACCACTCAATTGTCTCCTTAAAATGTTTTTTATTTAAAAAAAAATAAAAAAGAAGTCACCCTATTATGACTCTCTCACAGACTCCAAGGCCAGAATGAACTTAAAGAGTGTTGTGTGTCCAGCTCTTACGTTACAGATGCAGAAGGCGAAGTGGACCAAAGAAGGTATTTATTTAAGGTCACACTTGATCACATTAATTCAAAGATTAGGATTTAAGATGTCCTGATGTTCAGGCCAGAACTCTTTCTACTGCACAATGTGGATTATACCTTACAAAGTTCTTCAGATTTTTCAGCTTTCAATATCTGATGTCTCCTCTTTCGTTTCTATTTCCTAATGACAGGAATAGTGGACTTAGAGATTATAAACACACAACGTAGGTGTGAGTTCCAGGGACACCCTTTGCCAGATCTACATCTTCAGACAAATCCAGATTGACTCTCAGTTCTCATATAGTGTAAGAATATTAGCATCTGCCCCACCTTCCTCTGAGGCTTGCTGTGAGAAGCTCTCGTGTAGGTTCAGTGGATGCTTTCTAAATCATAAAGAGATGTAAAATACATAAGGAATGACTTTTATCCAAATTGAGACGCCTACCTAATCACCATGACTTTATTCTCTTGCTTTTCCACCAAGCCTGCTTACCATCCCCGGACTAACAAACCTAAAATCCTATCACAGTATTGTGAAAACAGGTAATAGCTCACTATTTACGATAGTCCCAAACCCACCTGCACCCCATAGTTTTCCATAATTTTGTTCCCAACCTACATAGTCAAAATCTTCAATGTCGAACAGAACACAACCGTATCAGGAAAATTTTCTCATTTTCCAGACATACCTGGCTCATTCCTGCACTCGGGCTTCTGATCTTGTTGGTTTCCATTCACAAAATCTATCTGCCTCCTGTTTGTCTATCATTCAGGTCAAACATTCAAATCAATAAATGTAATGAAGGTCTACTATGAAGAAGGTGTCACACTAGCAATGGCTCAAAAATCACTCTAATCTTTCAATACCTGTTTCAAATCTCACTTTCTTTAGTAAAATACGTCCTTGATTATTCCAACACAGAATGATATCTTCCTCCTCTGAAATGCTGTAGCATTTAAAATTTCAACCACAAATCTTAATTTATCTATCAGTTCAGTTCACTTCAGTCGCTCAGTGGTGTCCGACTCTTTGCAACCCCATGAATTGCAGCACACCGGGCCTCCCTGTCCATTACCAATTCCCGGAGTTCACTCAGACTCACGTTCATCGACTCCGTGATGCCATTCAGCCATCTCATACTCTGTCGTCCCCTTCTCCTCCTGCCCACCAATCCCTCCCAGCATCAGAGTCTTTTCCAGTGAGTCAACTCTTCACATCAGGTGGCCAAAGTACTGGAGTTTCACCTTCAGCATCATTCCTTCCAAAGAAATCCCAGGGCTAATCTCCTTCAGAATGGACTGGTTGGATCTCCTTGCAGTCCAAGGGACTCTCAAGACTCTTCTCCAACACCACAGTTCAAAAGCATCAGTTCTTCGGCGCTCAGCTTTCT
>SJYQ01011175.1:77400-115353 GCA_006410935.1 Redunca redunca | reverse complement strand
TATTTGTAAGGCCTCCCCAGACAGCCATTGTGCTTTTTTGCATTTCTTTTCCATGGGGATGGTCTTAATCCCTGTCTCCTGTACAATGCCACGAACCTCATTCCATAGTTCTTCAGGCACACATCCTATCAGAGCTAGGCCCTTAAATCTATTTCTCACTTCCACTGTATAATCATAAAGGATTTGATTTAGGTCATACTGAATGGTCTAGCTGTTTTCCCTACTTTCTTCAATTTATGTTTGAATTTGACAATAAGGAGTTCATGATCTGAGCAGCAGTCAGCTCCCAGTCTTGTTTTTGCTGACTGTATAGAGCTTCTCCATCTTTGGCTGCAAAGAATATAATCAATCTGATTTCAGTGTTGACCATCTGGTGAGGTCCAAGTGTAGAGTCTTCTCTTGTGTTGTTGGAAGAAGGTGTTTGCTATGACCAGTGCGTTTTCTAGGCAAAACTCTATTAGTCTTTGCCCTGCTTTATTCCACATTCCAAGGCCAAATTTGCCTGTTACTCCAGGTGTTTCTTGACTTGCTACTTTTGCATTCCAGTCCCCTATAATGAAAAGGACATCTTTTTTGGGTGTTAATTCTAAAAGGTCTTGTAGGTCTTCATAGAACAGTTCAACCTCAGCTTCGTCAGCATTACTGGTTGGGGCATAGATTTGGATTACTGTGATATTGAATGGTTTGCCTTGGAAAGGAACAGAGATCATTCTGTTGTTTTTCAGATTGCATCCAAGTACTGCATTTCGGACTCTTCTGTTGACCATGATGGCTACTCCATTTCTTCTAAGGGATTCCTGCCCATAGTAGTAGATATAATGGCCATCTGGGTTAAATTCACCCATTCCAGTCCATTTTAGTTTGCTGATTCCTAGAATGTCAACGTTCACTCTTGCCATCTCCTGTTTGACCATTTTCAATTTGTATATAAATAAAAACAAATCCCTCAAAATATAATGTAGCAAAATCAATATGAAACAAAATAGCGCAACTACTAAGTGTGAATCCTAAGGCTCAAGGTTAGGTGTGGAAGAAATAAGATACTGTTTTAGTATTCATTAAACAATTGAATTTCTATTCTAACTGCTAATCCTATCATGGACTACAGTCCACCAGGCCACAAAGAGTTGGACTGAGCTACTTCATTTCAATCCTATCAGTAGGTTATTAGCTGCCATCATCCTAGAGTGGTCCTCCCAGGGATGTGACAAGCTCCTGAGGTCAGGTACAGAGTCAGTGCATATTAGTTTGCTTGGGCTGTCATAACAAAATGCCACAGTCCATGGCTTAAATAACAGAAGTTTATTTCTCACCCTTCTGGAGGCCAGAAGTCCAAGACTAAAGTGTTAGGACAGTTGGCTTCTTCTAAGGACCCTCTCCTTGGCTTTTAGATGGTGTCTCCCTTCCCTATCCTGGCTTCACAAGTCTTCCCTCTGGGCTTGTCTATGTCCTAATCTCTTCTTACAGGGAAACCAGTAAGACTGGATTAAAGCTCACCAATACGACCTTGTTTTACATTAATTACCTCTTTAATATCTTATCTCCAAATATATTCACACTCTGGGGTACTGAGGGTTAAGTTTCAACATACAAATTTGCGGGGGTGGTGCATGTGGGCACAACTCAGCCCATAAACAGCCTAAAACGGGGTAACTCCTTCTGGCCTTCAGCCACTCTTCCACTTTTTTTTTTTTCTTCTAAATTTGGGTTTACATATTACATATGAAGTCACTTTACTGAGAATATTTTTTTCCAAAGGTACACTCTTATCAGGAAAATGTGGAAAAAAGACCCAAATACATCTTTTGTGATTTTATGACACAACCACCACTGTTTAATATGAAACAATCACACTGACATATCTTGTCCCATTTCCCCATCAGATAGAGATACAATTTTAAGGTGGCTAAAAAATAATCATTCATGTATTCTAAAAACTTTTAGTCATAAAATTGTCTTTCTGTTAATTAATTTGGCCCCAGGTCAAATAACAGGGAGGGAACACAGCCCCTTCAACAGAAAATTGAATTAAAGATTTACTGAGCATGGCCCCACCCATCAGGACAAGACTCAGTTTCCCCCTCAGTCAGTCTCTCCCATCAGGAAGCTTCCATAAGCCTCTTAACCTTCTCCATCAGAGGGCAGACAGACTGAAAACCATAGTCACAGAAAACTAAGCAATCTGATCACATGGACCACAGCCTTGTCTAACTCAGTGAAACTATGAGCCATGCTGTGTAGGGCCACCCAAGACAGATGGGTCATGGTGGAGAGTTCTGACAAAACGTGGCCCACTGGAGAAGGGAATGGCAAACCACTTCAGTGTTCTTGCCTTGAGAATCCCATGAATAGTATGAAACAACAAAAAGATAGGACACAGAAAGATGAACTCCCCAGGTTGGTAGGTGCCCAATATGCTACTGGAGATCAGAAGAGAAATAACTCCAGAAAGAATGAAGAGACAGAGCCAAAGCAAAAACAACATCCAATTGTGAAAGTGACTGGTGATGGAAGTAAAGTCTGATGCTGTAAAGAGCAATATTGCATAGGGACCTGGAATGTCAGGTCCATGAATCGAGGCAAATTGGAAGTGGTCAAACAGGAGATGGCAAGAGTGAACATCAACATTTTAGGAATCAGCAAACTAAAATGGACTGGAATGGGTGAATTTAACTCAGATGACCATTATATCTACTACTGTGGGCAGGAATCCCTCAAAAAAATGCAGTAGCCATCATGGTCAACCAAAGTCCAAAATGCAGTACTTGGATGCAGTCTCAAAAATGACAGAATGACCTCTGTTCCTTTCCAAGGCAAACCATTCAGCATCACAGGAATCCAGGTCTATGCCCAGACCAATAAGGCTGAAGAAGCTGAAATTGAATGGTTCTATGCTGAAGCTGAAACTCCAGTACTTTGGCTACCTCATGCGAAGAGTTGACTCACTGGAAAAGACTCTGCTGCTGAGAGGGATTGGGGGCAGGAGAAGAAGGAGACAACAGAGGGTGAGATGGTTGGATGGCATCACTGACTCAATGGACGTGAGTCTGAGTGAACTCCGGGAGTTGGTGATGGACAGGGAGGCCTGGCGTGCTGCGATTCATGGGATTGCAAAGAGTCGGACACGAATGAGCGACTGAACTAAACTGAACTGATGAAGACTTACAAGATCTTCTAGGACTAACACCCAAAAAAGATGTCCTTTTCATTATAGGGGACTGGAATGCAAAAGTAGGAAGTCAAGAAACATCTGGAGTAACGGGCGAATTTCACCTTGAAGTATGGAATGAAGCAGGGCAAAGGCTAACAGAGTTTTGCCAAGAGAACGCATTGGTCACAGCAAACACCTCTTCCAACAACATGAGACAAGACTCTACACATGGACATCACCAATGACCAATACCAAAATCAGATTGATTATATTCTTTGTAGCCAAAGATGCAGAAGCTTTATACAGTAAGCAAAAACAAGACCAGGAGCTGACTGTGGCTCAGATCATGAACTCTTTACTGTCAAATTCAAACTTAAATTGAAGAAAGTGGGGAAAATCATTAGACCATTCAGGTATGACCTAAATCAAATCACTTATGACTATACAGTAGAAGTGACAAATAGATTCAAGGGATTATATCTGATAGAGTGCCTGAAGAACTATGGACAGAGGTTTGTGACTTTGTACAGAATGCAGGGATCAAGATCATCCCCAAGAAAAGAAATGAAAGAAGGCAAAATGGTTGTCTGAGGAGGCCTTACAGACAGCTATGAAAAGAGAAGTGAAAGGCAAAGGAGGAAAGGAAAGATAAACTCATTTGAATGCAGAGTTCCAAAGAATAGCAAGGAGAGATAAGAAAGCCTTCCTCAGTGATCAGTGTAAAGAAATAGAGGAAAACAATAGAATGAGAAAGACTAGAGAGCTCTTCAGAGAAGGTGATGGCACCCCACTCCAGTACTCTTGCCTGGAAAATCCCATGGATGGAGGAGCCTTGTGGGCTGCAGTCTATGGGGTCGCAAAGAGTCGGACACGAGTGAGCAAATTCCCTTTCACTTTTCACTTTCATGCATTGGAGAAGGAAATGGCACCCCACTCCAGTGTTTTTGCCTGGAGAATCCCAGGGATGGAGGAGCCTGGTGGGCTGCCGTCTATGGGGTCGCACAGAGTCGAACACGACTAAAGTGACTCAGCAGTAGCAGAGATCTCTTCAAGAAAATTAGAGATACCAAGGGAACATTTCATGCAAAAATGGACACAATAAAGGACAGAAACAGTATGGACCTAACAGAAGCAGAAGATATTAAGAAGAGGTGGCAAGAATATACAGAAAAACCATACAAAAAATATCTTCATGACCCAGATAACCACGATGGTGTGATCACTCACCTAGAGCTGGACATCTTTTAATGTGAAGTCAAATGGGCCTTAGAAACCATCACTATATTGCAGGATGCAGGATGCTTGGGACTGGTGCAAGGAGAGGACCCAGAGAGATGGTATGGGGTGGGAGGTGGGAGGGGATTCATGTTTGGGAACGCATGTACATTCATGGTGAATTCATGTCAGTGTTTGGCAAAACCAATACAGTAATGTAAAGTAAACTAAAGTTAAAATAAAAATTAAAAAAAAAAAAAGAAACCATCACTATTAACAAAGCTAGTGGAGGTGATGGAGTTCCAATTGAGTTATTTCAAACCCTAAAAGATGATGCTGTGAAAGTGCTGCACTCAATATGCCAGCAAATTTGGAAAACTCAGCAGTGGCCACAGGACTGGAAAAGGTCAGTTGTCATTCCAATCCCAAAGAAAGGCAATGCCAAAGAATGCTTAAATTTCCATACAATTGTACTCATCTCACACTCTAGCAAAGTAATGCTCAAAATTCTTCAAGACAGACTTCAGCAATACGTGAACCTTGAACTTCCTGATGTTCAAGCTGGTTTTAGAAAGGGCAGAGGAATGAGAGATCAAATTGCCAACATCCACTGGATCATGGAAAAAGCAAGAGAGTTCCAGAAAAACATCTATTTCTGCTTTATTGACTATGCCAAAGCCTTTGACTGTGTGGATCACAACAAACTGTGTAAAATTCTGAAAGAGATGGGAATACCAGACCACCTGACCTGCCTCCTGAGAAATCTGTATGTAGGTCAAGAGCAACAGTTACAACTGGACTTGGAACAATAGACTGATTCCAAATCAGTATGGCTGATCAGCATAGACTGGTTCCAAATCAGCAAGGCTGCATACTGTCACCCTGCTTATTTAACTTATATGCAGAGTACATCATGAGAAATGCTGGACTGGATGAAGCACACGCTGGAATCAAGATTGCCAGGAGAAATATCAATAACCTCAGATATGCAGATGAAACCAACCTTATAGCAGAAAGCAAAGAAGATATAGAGCCTATTGATGAAAGCGAAAATGAAAAAGCTGGCTTAAAGCTCAACATTCAGAAAACTAAGATCATGGCATCTGGCCCCATCACTTCCCATGTGATGGGACCACTTCTGGTCCTATATAATTTCCCATATTTCCCATGGCAAATAAATGTGGAAACAGTGACAGACTTTATTTTGGGGACTCCAAAATCACTGCAGATGGTGACTGCAGCCATGAAATCAAAAGACGTTTGCTCCTTGGAAGAAAAGTTATGGCCAACCTAGACAGCTTATTTAAAAGCAGAGATATTACTTTGCCAACAAAGGGCCATCTAGTCAAAGTTATGGTTTTTTCCAGTCATCATGTATAGATGTGAAAATTGGACTATAAAGGAAGCTGAGCACTGAAGAATTGATGCTTTTGAACTATGGTAATGGAGAAGACTCTTGGGAGTCCCTTCAACAACAAGGAGTCCAACTAGTTCATTCTAAAGAAAATCAGTCCTGAATATTCATTGGAAGGACTCATGCTGAAGCTGAAACTCCAGTACTTTGGCCACCTGATGTGAAGAACTGACTCATTTGAAAAGACTGCGATGCTGGGAAAGATTGAAGGTGGAAGGAGAAGCAGATGATAGAGTATGAGATTGTTGGATGGCATCACTGACTCAGTGGACATGAGTTTAAGTAAAGTCTGGGAGTGGTGATGGACAGGGAGGCCTGGCATACTGCAGTCCATCGGATGACAAAGAGTCAGACATGACTGAGTGACTGAACTGAACTGATTAATTGCTAAAACAAACATTTCAAATATAAAAGGGATATTTGCTATCTTGCAGCATGTGATCTCATTCTACATACAGCTCCCTTTCTAAAGAGGGTTAAATATTTTAATGGGTGAAATTATGAAGATTCTGTCTTCGTAGAATTACTCTTCCTTATCTCTGGTCAAGAAAGGCTGGGTACACTCAGTCCAACTGCTTTCAAGCAGTGTTGGGGCATCTCGATGGGTCCACAAGCCTAGACTCCCTCGTGATCATGGTCCCACATCCCAAACACATCTTGCACCCCTCCCCATCACCCCCAGCTAATGAAAGAGGGAACTCTGCTATTCCAGCACTGCAGTCTCACTTCTGTAGTCCAGATAGGAACTTTTCCTTTTTGATTTTGGAACCCTCTCTCTCTCACACTGTCATCCTTAATGAATTAGGCTTTTTGAAACTCAAACCTGGAGATCTGATAGACACTTTCTACTTCCTGCCTGCCTCTGCCTTTCCCTAAGGTGATGAAGGATCTGCTTGAATCAAAAGATACAAAAAAATGTAGAAAAAAATTAGGCTTTTCAATTACTGTTTAGTTGCATATAACTAATACACGTGTCCACGGGCATTTGTACTTTTTCTAATTCCGGTGTTCTAAGAGTTCCGTTTAGTGTTTTGTAATTGTATGATTTTTTTTCAATCAAGAATGACAGGGTCTTATACAAAAGGAATATATTATAAATAAATATCATAACAAGTATTTATTGAGGACCTATGTTAAACTTTACACTGGGCTCACATGAAATATTTCTGAACCCAGGGGTATAAAACTCAAAGATGAATCAAAATCCAACACATAATCATCAATGTATCTGAATGTTCCTCTTTTGAAACATTTTTTTCTGATTGAAAAAATGGGATATATGCTCTTGGTTAAAAAAGTGAAAAACACAGAGTGAAAATCATCTGTAATCCAACCACTCAGATTGGCCCATCAAGTTTCTGATCCCTCTTATACCTTTAGACAGTCTTTATAACTAGTTGTCGGTCACTTGTTTATCCATCAATTTTGTGTTAGCTATTTACTATGGGTAAGGAAGGGCTTCCCCAAGGGCTCATTGGGTAAAGAATCTGCCTGCAATGCAGGAGACACAGGAGATGAGGTTTAGTTCTTGAGGCGAAAAGATCACCTGGAGAAGGAAATGGCAATCAACTCCAGTATTCTTGCCTGGGAAATCCCACGGACAGAGGAGCCTGCTGGGCTATAGTCCATGGCGTCCCAAAAGAATCGGACATGACTTAGTGACTAAAATAATGGGCAGTAAGAGCAAGGACTCAGAGCAAGGACTCTGAAGCAAGGCTGCCTGGGTTTGAATCCTGACTCAACACCCACATTTTACCTGTATGACCTTGGACAAGTTACTTAGCCTCTCTGAGCTACAGTATCTTCAACTATACAATGGGGGTGACAACTACCTTGACATAGGATGTTGTAGGAATTAAATCAGTTACTACACGTAAACTCTTAGAACAACATGCAGTACCACACGATACTCACTATCATTTCATTTTAATTGTGAAGTGTCATGCAGAAGGCAGAGTGAGTCAGGGAAGAACTTACAGGGTAAACCACAGAAAGGTTAGGTTCCCAAGAGAAGAGGAAACCCCATAAAAGTCCAGAACAAACAGATTGATCATTTATACTTGTGGCTGGTTGCCCAACTGATAAGAGCATCCATCTTTGGTATGCCCTATTATAGAAAGAAATAATAAAACATACCTTTAACTTACTTAAATGTGCTTGCAATTGCAACCTAACTGACTTTTCAAATGTTTAATCCAACCTCCTAAGATTGTGATTTCTGAAGTGAAAGTTAGCATTTCCCAAAGAAAGCAGAGTTAATACAGCTGCTCTTTCTCTAGAGGAATAGAAATAAGAACTCGGCTTTCATGGCATGGGCATTTGAAAATCTGATTCAGGATAAAAAGTCTGTGAATGTGATTTTGTGGCCTAAAACAAAAAGAGCTAGGAAAGGAAGTATCCAGAGTAAGAAGGGTTTTGTTTATGTTTTCATTTATTTGCTCACCAGAGACAGGGAAACTCACCTCAGTTAAGAACTTGATCTATACCAGGCTTTGGCCCAGGGGTTTAACATGCATTATTATTTAATTTTTACCACCCTCCTGAAGACAAGAAATTATCCTCATTTTGCCCAGGAGGAAACTTAGCTGCAGAGAAGTTGAGAGTGGTTTCCCCAAGTTAACAGCCAAGAAGTGGTGAAGCTGGGATTTTAATTCGAGTTCCTCTGTACACTGATTGCAAGAGTTCTTGCTCTTTGCCTTATACTCAGCAAAGTGGCATGAAAAGAGAATTGATCTGAGGTGGGGTAAGAAGTGGGGTGGAGTGCTTACTGTCTGCTCAGTAGTGTCTAAGCTTAGTGACCCTGTGGACTGTAGCCCGATGGGCTCCTCTGTCCATGGAATTTTCCCAGCAAGAATACTGGAGTGGGCCAACTCAGGGATGGAACCCGCCTCTCCTGTGTCTCCTGCATTGGCAGGAGCATTCTTTACCCCCTCAGCCACCTGGGAAGCCCAGAATCCTTAGTACCACATGAGTGAACTTTCAACATTGAAAACACAAAATATGAAGTTAATGAATTACACCTTAGCTACTTCAATTTATTTAAGAAAATTATCAGAATCACCTGTATTATCCAATGCAAAAAGGAAGACATTGCATGGAAAAGGAACAGAACATAGCAGTGAGTGAAAAGGGAACGTGTAACTATTTGTGTGTCTATTCAATAGCTCAGAGAGTTTGTTGTTGCTTATTTTTAAAATGAAGTTCAGGATTAGGTTACAATATAAGCTATAGGTCGCTCAGTCGTGTCTGACTCTTTGCAACCCCATGAACCACAGCACCCCAGGTCTCCCTGTCCATCACCAACTCCTGGAGTTCACCCAAACCCATGTCCATTGAGTCGTTGATGCCATCCAACCACCTCATCCTCTGTCATCCCCTTCTCCTCCTGCCTTCAATCTTTCCCAGCATCAGGGTCTTTTCCAATGAGTCATCTCTTTGCATCAGGTGGCCAAAGTACTGGAGTTTCAGCTTCAACATCAGTCCTTCCAATGAACACCCAGGACTGATCTCCTTTAGGATGGACTGGTTGCATCTCCTTGCAGTCCAAGGGACTCTCAAGACTCTTCTCCAACACCACAGTTCAAAAGCATCAATTCTTCGGCGCTCAGCCTCCTTCACAGTCCAACTCTCACATCCATACATGACCACCGGAAAAGCCATAGCCTTGACTAGACGGACTTTAGTCGGCAAAGTAATGTCTCTGCTTTTGAATATGCTATCTAGGTTGGTCATAACTTTTCTTCCAAGGAGCAAGCGTCTTTTAATTTCATGGCTGCAATCACCATCTGCAGTGATTTTGGAGCCCAAAGAAATAAAGTCTGACACTGTTTCTACTGTTTCCCCATCTATTTCCCATGAAGTGATGGGACCAGATGCCATGATCTTCGTTTTCTGAATGTTGAGCTTTAAGCCAGCTTTTTCACTCTCCTCTTTCACTTTCATCAAGAGGCTCTTTATTTCTTCTTCACTTTCTGCCATAAGGGTGCTGTCATCTGCATATCTCTGGTTATTGATATTTCTCCCTTAGGATATGATTTAAAAAAAATTTTTTTTTCAGGTCTAAAACACTGGTATGGGTTAAGTCAGGAAGATTCCTTGTAGGCTAGAATTTTCATATTTTGGTGTCTATTATTATCAAGGTACTTCAAAGTTTTAAGATAGTTAGGTGAAAATGCAAAATCATCCTTATTGTTATCAGTGTTCTTACTCAAAATTTTAAAAATATAAATATTGTTAAGGGTCTGTAATTCTGAAAGGATTTTTGAGGACAATGTTCTATTAAAATATTAAATAAAATATTTATTAAAACATCTTATTAAAGCACCTTGTTCATCCTAGAGTCTGTCATTCACAGTGAATAAGTCAGAAAGAGAAAAACAAATGTTGTATATTAACCCATATATATGGAATTTAAAAAAATAGTACAGTTCAGTTCAGTTCAGTCACTCAGTCGTGTCCGACTCTTTGCGACCCCATGAATCGCAGCAGCCAGGCCTCCCTGTCCATCACCAACTCCCGGAGTTCACTCAGACTCGCGTCCATCGAGTCAGTGATGCCATCCAGCCATCTCATCCTCTGTCGTCCCCTTATCCTCCTGCCCCCAGTCCCTCCCAGCATCAAAGTCTTTTTCAATGAGTCAAAAATAGTACAGATGAACCCATTTGGAGTGCAGGAACTGAGACGCGGTTGCAGAGAATGGACTTGCGGAGGCAGAAGGGGAGCGGGAGAGTCGGGCAGACTGGCCGCGTAGCACTGACACGTATGGAGGGCCATGTGTCAGCCAGCCAGTGGGAAGCTGCCGTATAGCACAGGAGCTCAGCAGGGTGCTCTGCGACGACCTAAAGGCAGGGAGGGGGCGGCGGTGGGAGGCTCAAGAGGGAAGGGATATATGTATACATAGGGTTAATTCACGTTGTTGTACAGCAGAAACTAACGCCACATTGTAAAGCAAATATACCCCAATAATTAAAACAAACAAAAAACAATTATCTTCTTTTCCAACAGGAAACAGGAATGAAGTAGTTAATCCCTCATGTTAAATAATTGCTTCAGCAGGCTCTATCAGTTTTTTCAGTTCATGCTTTAAAATCTCAAAACAATAACATGTAATAGAAATATCACTTTCTCCATCATGGTAAGATAAATTACCAGTCACCACCGCCTCTACAGTAAGTCAGGTGCTACTGAAACGCATCACACGATGCGAGGCTTTGCTTTGAGCATCACTCTAAGGGTAGAGCTATCTGGGATCCACTTTTATTCAGCTTCCAGCTGTGCCCTCTACCCTTCTGGGTCCCAGGTTCACTATGTAAAAATAATCTTGTTACCTCCTTATACCTTAAAGTCACTGAGAAGATGAGATGGGACCAAGGACTGACTGCCTTATTCATCTCTGCCCCCCACCCCCACCCAGGGGGCTTGATCCATGATGGATATTCAGTGGGTGTTCAATGAATACTTGAGGGGTGCATTGAAGGAGGAAATCCATCTGAGTCTAAAACTAAAATTAAGCATCTGTAAACCTTAGGTCCTCAGCGTTCCCACCCACCATTAAACTTTTACGACCATCTGGAAACTGTTTGTGTACTTTGTATTAACAAATAGGATTCACAGAAGGGGAAGAAAGAAAAAAAAAAAGCCCACAATCCAAGAACAAAGGTATAAGAGTCAACTTGGTTGAAAGGTTTTGAAAAGGGTGAAATATGAACTTTCATTCATCAACTTTTAAATTTCAAAACAGAAATAGAATTACTCTGTAAAACCAATGAAGAATTAAAATAAAACTTCAGTGTAATATTAAGGTCACTTGGTATTCTTGCCTGGGAAATCCCAGGGACAGAGAAGCCTGGCGGGTTGTAAAGAGTCTGACATGACTGAGCGACTATAAAACAATAAGGAAGACAGGGAAAGACACAGAAAAGCGAAGACTTAATATGCACATAGCCCTCCCCTCACCCTGGGACAAAGGTCAGCCTCATTGTCTAAGACTGAATTTGAAATGCCTGCCTGTATGTGTCTCCAGATACAAATGTGTTGCATGAAATTGTTATCAAAAGTTGGGGCAGAGGGGTTAAATTCCTCATTTGAAAGGACTGACAATCTTGAAATCACTTCTAATCTTCAGAGGACAGGGAAGGGAGAAAAATCTCACACTTTGGTACTTTGAAAGAGAAGTGGGCCCTGACACTTTTTGTTCTACTAACAAAGAATAATTTCATGGAGAATAATGACATTCATCTTTGTGGTTATCAAGCATATTACTTTCCAAGACTCGATGACCATTGCTTTATCACAACTATAGGCAAAAACGAGAATCCCATGAACAGTATGATAAGGCAAAAAGATATGACACAGAAAGATGAACTCCCCAGGTTGGTAGGTGCCCAATATGCTACTGGAGAAGGTGGAGAAATAACTCCAAAAAGAATGAAGAGATGGAGCCAAAGCGAAAACAGCGCCCAGTTGTGGATGTGACTGGAGATGGAAATGAAGTCTGATGCTGTAAAGAACAATATTGCATAGGAACCTGGGATGTTAGGTCCATGAATCAAGGTAAATTGGAAGGGGACGAAGAGGAGATGGCAAGAGTAAACATCCACATTTCTGAAATCAGTGAACTAAAATGGACTGGAATGGGTGAATTTAATTCAGATGACCATTATATCTATTACTGTGGGCAAGAATCCCTTAGAAGAAATGAAGTAGCCCTCATAGTCAACAAAAGAGTCCGAAATACAGTACTTGGGTGCAGTGTCAAAAACAACAGAATGATCTCTGTTTCCAAGGCAAACCATTCAACATCACAGAAACCCAAGCCTATACCCCAACCAGTAATGCTGAAGAAGCTGAAGTTGAATGGCTCTATGAAGACCTACAAGACCTTTTAGAACTAACACCCAAAAAAGATGTCCTTTTCATTATAGGGGACTGGAATGCAAAAGTAGGAAGTCAAGAAACACCTAGAGTAACAGGCAAATTTGGCCTTGGAATGTGGAATAAAGCAGGGAAAGGACTAATAGAGTTTTGCCAAGAAAATGCACTGGTCATAGCAAACACCCTCTTCCAACACAAGAGAAGACTCTACATATGGACATCACCAATGGCCAACACCAAAATCAAATTGATTATATTCTTTGCAGCCGAAGATGGAGAAGCTCTATACAGTCAGCAAAAACAAGAATGGGAGCTGACTGTGGCTTAGATCATGAACTCCTCATTGCCAAATTCAGACTTAAATTGAACAAAGTAGGGAAAACCACTAGTTATTCAAGTACAACCTGAATCAAATTCCTTATGTGATTATACAGTGGAAGTGACAAATAGATTCAAGGGATTAGATCTGACAGACAGAGTGCCTGAAGAACTATGGACAGAGGTTCATGACACTGTACAAGAGGCAGTGATTAAGACCATCCCCAAGAAAAAGAAATGCGAAAAGGCAGAATGGTTGTCTGAGAAGGCCTTACAAATGGCTGATAAAGGAGAAGCTAAAGGCAAAGGAGAAAAGGAAAGATACACCCATGTGAATGCAGAGTTCCAAAAAATAGCAAGGAGAGATAAGAAAGCCTTCCTCAGCGATCAATGCAAAGAAATAGAAGAAAACAATAGAATGGGAAAGACTAGAGATCTCTTCAAGAAAATTAGAGATACCAAGGGAACTTTTCATGCAAAGATGGGCACAATAATGGACAGAAATGGTATGGACCTAACAGAAGCAGAAGATATTAAGAAGAGATGGAAAGAATACACAGAAAAATTATACAAAAAAGATCTTCATGATCCAGATAATCACGATGGTGTGATCACTCATCTAGAGCCAGACATCCTGGAATGTGAAGTCAAGGGGGCCTTAGAAAGCATCACTACGAACAAAGTTAGTGGAGGTTACAGAATTTCAGTTGAGCTATTTCAAATCCTGAAAGATGATGCTGTGAAAGTGCTGCACTCAATATGCCAGCAAATTTGGAAAACTCAGCAGTGGCCACAGGACTGGAAAAGGTCAGTTGTCATTCCAATCCCAAAGAAAGGCAATGCCAAAGAATGCTCAAACTACTGCACAATTCCACTCATCTCACACACTAGCAAAGTAATACTCAAAATTCTCCAAGCCAGGCTTCAGCAATACGTGAACCAAGAACTTCCAGATGTTCAAGCTGGATTTAGAAAAGGCAGAGGAACCAGAGATCAACTTGCCAACATCCACGTGATCATCAAAAAAGCAAGAGAGTTCCAGAAAAACACCTACTTCTGCTTTATTGACTACACCAAAGCCTTTGACTGTGTGGAACACAGTAAACTGTGGAAAACTCTGAAAGAGATGGGAATACAAGGCCACCTGACCTGCCTCTTGAGAAACCTGTATGCAGGTCAGGAAGCAACAGTTAGAACTGGACATGGAACAACAGACTGGTTCCATATAGGAAAAGGAGTATGTCAAGGCTGTATATTGTCATCCTGCATATTTAACTTCTACGCAGGGTACATCATGTGAAATGCTGAGCTGGATGAAGCACATGCTGGAATCGAGACTGCTGGGAGAAATATCAATAACCTCAGATAAGTAGATAACACCACTTTTATGGCAAAAAGTGAAGAGGAACTAAAGAGCCTCTTGATGAAAGTGAAAGAGGTGAGTGAAAAAGCTGACTTAAAACTCAACATTCAAAAAACTGAGATCATGGCATCTGGCCCCATCACTTCATGGCAAACAGATGGGGAAACAATGGAAACCATGACAGACTTTATTTTTTGGGCTCCAAAATCACTGCAGATGGTGACTGCAGCCATGAAATCAAGACACTTGCTCTTTGGAAGAAAAGCTATGACCAACCTAGACAGCATATCAAAAAGCAGAGACATTACTTTGCCAACAAAGGTCCACCTAGTCAAAACTATGGCGTTTCCAGTAGTCATGTATGGATGTGAGAGTTGGACTATAAAGAAAGCTGAGCGCTGTCACGTGAGTATATGTTCCTCAGTTCTTTGTCTCGTCACAACAAAGATTTGGAGCGACAGACATCAAAGCCCTCAGTGCGTCACAGCTCTCGGGTCTTGGCCAAACCGTGTTACAGCTCTATTTTATTTAGAAGATAGCAGGAGAATCCATCCTTGAACCGTGAGGGCATGCCAACCCAAAGAAGGGAAGAGAGTGGAGAAGCTCGGGGGAGGGAGAGAGAGAGAGAAAGCGCATGCACTCGGGAGAGAAAGAGAGAGAGAAAGCGCTTTGGCTCCTCCTTTTGTTTTTTTCCTCCACCTGGGCCTGCCCTATGCAAATTGGGCTTAGCCAGGAGTGCTATTTGTTCTACCTGAAGTCTTCACTCTGGTCCTCGGACCTTCCTTTGACTTTCCTTGTTTTTTACCCACCGCCATTTTGGACTCCTTTTCCCTATTCTACCTACCTAACAGCGCCAAAGAATTGATGCTTTTCAACTGCAGTGTTGGAGAAGACTCTTGAGAGTCCCTTGAACTGCAAGATTAATCAGTCGATCCTGAAGGAAACCAGTCCTGAATATTCATTGGAAGGACTGATGCTAAAGCTGAAACTTCAGTACTTTGGCCACCTGATATGAAGAACTGACTCACTGAAAAGACCTTGATGCTGGGGAAGAGTTAAGGCAGAAGGAGAAGGGGATGATAGTGGATGAGATGGTTAGATGGCATCACTGGCTCCAAGGATATGAGTTTGAGTAAGCTTCAGGAATTGGTGTTGGACAGGGAAGCCTGTCCATGGGGTTGCCAAGAGTTGGACATGACTGGGCAAATGAACTGAACTGATAGGCAAAAATGGGTGTCATAGTCCAAAGAAATTAAGACAAAGTTAGAAATCCTTCAGTTCTCACTCTCTGTAATTGTTACAAAACAGGTCTCTGTTATCATTCTTCTAAAAAAAATTCTCTCTTAGTACTTTCAGGATGATCTTGCTAGAAAACATCTACTCCTTCCTCAAAGGCTGAGGTAACCTTCAGCTCCACTGGCCATTCTTAGCCCCAGATGCACTAGAATCACCTGAGGAGCTTTTAAGAAATCCTACTAGGCTTCTCAGATGGTGCTAGTGGTGAAGGATTCCTGTGTTGGGAAGACCCCCTGGAGCAGGGCATGGCAACCCACCCCAGTATTCTTGCCTGGAGAATCCCATGGACAGAGGAGCCTGGTGGGCTATGGTCCATAGGGTCGCAAAGAGTCAGAGACAACTGAACATGCAATGCCCACGTCCCACCGTGCAGTCTGAATTTACTGTTTTTTAAAATGTGCAGTCAGGGATGAAAATGACTCATCCTTCACTTTGTGTGACCCTCCTCTTCTCTATGCGGGATGAATCGTTCCTTCACTCACATTTCCGAGCTTTCCCTATACACCTCCATCACCTCACACAGCACAGCGTGGTGCAGTTCTGGTCCACCACCTGGGCACTCAACTGTTAGACCTCAGTTCTCCTGAGGCTGGGGTCTCATTCTCATCCTTTTTGTATCCCACCTGGAGAGCCTTTCCTGATACACACCCAACTCCCGGGAAGTCTATTGGGCATCTTGAGAGATACATATGAGAGCAGGGGGGGTGTAGAGAACGAGGGTTCTGTCATTTCAGTGACTATTTAGGTGACTGATTGTCGGCCTCCAATATGGTTTCCTCCATCCAGGTACTGCTCTAAAGACCAGTGTGACTCCTGCATTCTGTGACAAAGGCTTACACCTCTCCCTCCGGGACATCGCCCAGTGACACACCTGTTTCCCCCTTTTGTCTTGCTTCATATGTCTTCAGAATCATCTCCCTCAAGCATTTTGCTTCTGTCACATCCTTTCTTCGAAACCGACTCGGGTTTCTAATGATTCCTTGAGTCAAATCTAAACTAATCACGGACTTTGAGGTTTTTCCACTAATTTATCCAAGTGCCCTCTCTTTGCACCACCCTGAATTTCATCGTATCTTCAGAATGGAAAGTAGTGAAAATGTTAGTCACTCAGTCAGTCAGTCAGTTGTGTCTGCCTCTTTGTGACCCCATGGACTGTAGCCTGCAAGCCCCCTCTGTCCATGGGATTTCCCAGGAAAGAATACTGGAGTGGGTTGCCATTTCCACTTCCAGAGGATCTTCCCAACCCAGGGATCAAACCTGGGTCTCCTGCATTGCAGGCAGATTCTTTACCATCCGAGCCACCAGGGAAGCCCATTAGCAAAGTACTATCTTCTCATTTGCTTCTGGAACCCTCTATATTCCCTTCTTCCACAAGACAAAAAGGTTCTGCTCCCTTCCTCCAACATATACCACAGTTTCCTTATGCAAAAAACAAAACAAAACAAAATTTGTTTAAAAATCACTACTTACTAAGGAGATGGATGGAACTGGAGCCGATTATACAGAGTGAAGCAAGCCAGAAAGAAAAACACCAATATAGTATACTAACGCATATATATGGAATTTAGAAAGATGGGGATGATGACCCTGTATTCGAGACAACAAAAGAGACTCAGATCTATAGAGTGAACTTTTGGACTCTGGGGGCGAGAGAGAGGGAGAGGGTGGGATGAGATGGGAGAATGGCATTGAAACATGTATACTATCAAGTAAGAAACGAATCGCCAGTTGATATCTGATGCAGGATGCAGGATGCAGGATGCTTGGGACTGGTGCAAGGAGAGGACCCAGAGAGATGGTGGTGCAGGTATACTATATCTTTGTGTTTCCCCCCAGATTTGATTGAACTGTTAATCTGATTTGAAAGTTTGTACATACATTTTTCTAGTTTAATCAACTATGTGTATCTGCTTTATGTCCTTTGTATTAATAAATTGTGCTTTTTATATTAAAAAAATCACTACTTAAACGTCTATAAAGTCTCTCCTCATCACTCCTATTACTTTTAAAAAAATCATTGGGTATGGGTCTTAGTCATTTTTCTTGGTGTGTTTTGCTTTTTATTTTTGTATATTTTCTTTTTTGTTTGTTTGCTTGGTAGAACCAAAAAAAAAAAGGGACTTGAAACCAGAAGACTGTTCTAGCTGTTTTGCTCAGACTTTTCAGCTCAGACAGCCTGGTTGCTCTTACCTATGACACAGAGGCAACTGTGATCAGGTTTATCTGCTCACCTGAATTCAGTGTGTAGGATCACAGAAGATAAATGCATCGAATGTGCTTTGTGAGCTCTAAACTGCTTTACAGATACATGATAGTTATTATTACTGTGATGATTTTCTGCCACCCAGCTTCATGCTAGTAGTTAACCACACAGCCCTCCACCAGTGAAATACTCCCTTGGAAGCATTTTAAGTTGTTTGGCAAAGAAGATCACAGAACATTTCTAAGGTTTATCTTCATGGCATTATTATGCTAATGTTATTTGTTTAGTTCCGTGTTTCCAACAAGCTTTCACAAGTTCTGAATGTGCCCCTTCAAAACTAAGTTTAAAAGCTAGCTGCTGAAGCCACGTGAAACCACAGCAAGGCACCATATGGAGAGCAGGGTCCCCCAGGAAGACAAGTGCACTGGGGGACAAAGAATCCAGAATAGGTACTCTGCTCTCCTTGGCTCTTTCTCAGCGGTCGTTCTGCTTCTGAAACAACTCGGGAGCCCCCAAAGAAAAACACCACATGGAGTAGCCAGCCTCCCACCTCCATCATTCCTTCAGCTCTGCCTAAGTGAGTCACAGTAATATTTGAAATTGGCAAAGCAACTTCGTTCCAGGGCAATCACAGCACTAAGACGTTCCCTCATTAATGCTCACAGCTCTCCTGTGGAGGAGGTGGGTGGCAAGCAATTTCAAATCCTTTTCTTCTTTACCTACCAAAGAGTCTTTGCTTTCAATAGCTGACACGAATGAGCGAACCGTTTTGGTTATAAGATTATGATCCGCCCATCGCCCCCCATTAACGCTATTAAAACCACCTTTGTCTGTCTTCAAGTCTGAGCAGCCAAGTGTGGGGCAGAGCATAAAGAGAACATGAAGACTGTGCTGGGTGTCTGTGTGTGACTGGGCATTAGACACCATGTCCTTTGTCTGGCTTTGGAAAACTCCCACAGGATAAATAGGATTAAACATGACACTTTTCTTTCTCAGGCAGCCTCCTAAGTCTCACCCCTTTTCACAACCTCCTATCCCCTGACACAGCCCCCTAGCTCTCTGCTCTGTCCATCATGCCGGACACCCAGAAATGCCTCTGTGTGCCTTGCCCTCTTGCCCTACTCAGGCAAGGATTAATTTCTTCCATGATATAAGAGAGGGCAAATAAGCCAGAAGTCAAAACGACCAAACTCTGGGCATCCCTGGGCTCCTCATTTCTGAATCCATGCTGGAGGCTCAGAGCCATCACACTGGTCCCCTCAGAGATTCCTCAGAGTCAGGGGTCCCCAACTTCCAGGATCTAATGCCTGATGACCTGAGGTGGAGCTGATGTGATAAAAGTAGAAATAAACTGCACAATAAGTGTAATGCACATGAATTAACCTTAAACCATCCCCCACTTCCATCCGTGGAAAAACTGTCATCCACAAAAACAGTACCTGGCACCAAAAGGGTTGGGGATCACTGCTCCCAAGACACCCATCTGGGTCACACTCGGAGCAGGCGCTACACCATATGCTCTAAGCTCCACTACAGCTTCCACTCTGCTACATAACTGGACCTACCAATGGAAAGTTTAAAGGTCACCACGCGGGAGAACAGACGCAGAGACCGAGCTAGTACTGGGCACGCATTCACTAGTGATGCATGCCAAGCACTGTGTTAGGTTCTGCACTCACACTGCATGGTTGTGGTAACCTCGACAGGAGGTATTGACATCTTTGTTTTGTATTTCACTCAAAATCCCAGTGGCTTGACACAACAAAGATTTAGTTCTTATTTCTGAAACCTGTCCATCAAACCTCTGCAGCACACGGTCCCTCAGGTATCCAGGTAATGGAGGCACTGATATTTGGTAGCTGCACTGTCTGGACCCTTTGGCATATCAGTCACCACGGCAGCATAGGAAAGCCTGGGAGGGTCACGTGGGCTTTTCAATGCTTTGGTAGAATCACTTGTGGTTCTATCCCATTGGTTAAATACTCCCATGGCCCCACCTAACTCAGGCAACGAGGCAGGGAGATGCGTGAAAGCAGATGGAATGTTCTGTGAGTAGCTGTGGTCATGCCAGGGTAGCACAAATACAAATGCCAAAAGCTATACTTCTGTATCTTTTAAATGCATGATCCCACTGCAAGGCTGTTCCATACCCGATTCATCTGGGCCTCTACTGAAATTGTTTTCCATCAATTAACAATCTTTGAACACTTCTTGCATGCAGGGCCTTGTAGGTGGGGGACCAAGAGGATGTTTACAGATTCAGAGGGAAAGACAGACATGTTCACAAATAAATGTCCTTTTAATAAAAGGCAGATTTTGATGAATGGAACAAGAAAGCTACCAAGTGCTTTGGGGCTGCAGAGGAAGCAATCACTTCCTGCCAAGGTGCTAGGAAAGGACTTAGAGGGGATTTAGCCATTTCAGTGGAACTTTTTAAAGGCTGATTAGCATTTCCCAACAGGTAAGGAAGAGGAGGGGCCAAGGCCTTATGGTGGCAAAGCTCAGAAGGTGGTAGAAGCACAGCCAGTCCTCTGCCGTGTGACTTAGGAGAGGGTTCTCTGATGCAGTAGTGGTAAAGAACCCACCTGCCAATGCAGGAGACGTAAGAGACGTGCATTTGATCCCTGGGTTGGGAAGATCCCCTGGAGGAGGGCATGGCAACCCACCCAAGTATTCTTGCCTGGAGAATCCCCTGGACTGAGGAGCCTGGTGGGTTACAGTCCATGGGGTTGCAAAGAGTTGGGCATGACCGAAGAGACTTAGCACACACACCAGAGGAGAAGGCGGAAGAGCTGGGGCCAGAAAATATTTTGGATTCAGACAAGAGGGCTGTGAGAGCCATGCTTGGGAGCATAGACATTTTGGGAGAGGAGGGAACCATCCACAGAGGGTCTCTGAGCACCGGGGTGTCATGGTGAGACTCATCGAGATGCTCCTAGAGACAGCAGCCACCAGGGTATAAACTAATGATTTTTTTCCTCTTCCTCCCTTTGGGACCTCCTAGTCTTCATGAACATAGTTTCCTTCCACCCTGGGGTTTGTAATCAAACATGAATTTAATCTGCCTAAACACACATACCACAGAAGCAAAGTTTCCACTTTATTCAAAGAAGACTGCAATCAGGCATTCATGCTCCATAAGCTCTTTGGGTGATTCTTTTTATCCTCTTTGAAATAAACATTCTTGCAAACTAGTGCAACCTCAGGGATTTCCCTGGAGGTCCAGTGGTTAAGATTTTACCTTCTAATGCAGGGGGCATGGATTCCATCTCTGGTCCAGAAATTACTGTCCCATATGCTGTGCAGCGCAGCCAAAAATTTTAAAAAAAAAATAGTGCAGCCTCAGAATAAAGATTAAAGGATTGAGCCTCACACTGTAGTCTGGTTCTCTCTGTTGAATTCAGCTGTGCTGAGTTTGGACCTCCGTTAGGTCTAAAGTCCAGCTCACCGTCTATTTGCTGTATGCTTTTGCCAGGTTACTTAGCCTCTCTGGGCTTTTGGTTTTTTTGACGAGGTAGGAAATAATCGGGGCTCCCCAATTATGGTTCAGATGGTAAATAATCTGCCTGCAATGTGGGAGACCTGAGTTCAATCCCTGGGTTGGGAAGATCCCCTGGGGAAGGAACTGGGAACCCGCTCCAATATTCTTGACTGGATAATCCCATGGACAGAGACATGGTGGTCTAGAGTCCTTGGGGTGGCAAAGGGTTGCACACGACTGAACAACCAACACACACACAGAAGAAACAATTATTTGTTGCTTCCTGGAACCAATATGGATGAAGTACCTTCCACAGGCCAGGAAATGTATAGGTGGCCTAATAAGAGCGTTCTGTCTTTTTCTGAAGAGAGGAGGCAGGAGGGAATGGAATAGGTATTAACTGCATAGCTACATCCGCTTGAGGTTGCACACACGCTGTGAGTCACTCCCAATGTGATTCCCATGAGGGAGGTGTTTTCCTTTCTCTACAATGAAGACACTAAGGGACACCCACGGTAACTTGCCCAGTGACATCCGGCTGATGAATGAAGATCCAGGTTGGGAGATCAAGGTCCACACCAGCTTTACCCCCAAGACTTGAGGCACTGGGAGGCACTTGTGTTTCTTCCACAGCATCTTTCTCCTCAAAGCTGCCCCAGGCCTCTTGGCATCCGCGTAACACCCCTTGGATTGCCTGACATGCTTTTCCGAACTATTCAGCTGTGATGGATCAATCCACAATTTTGAGCCCCAGGCTGCCTCTCCAGCCCCCAGGTTCCCCTCTCCCACCCGGCCAGACTTGCTGCTTCCATGGGCATCCTTGTCTCTGGAGGATTCCTGTGAGTCACCATTTGGTCACTCCCTCTTAATTGCTCACAATTACTCAAGTTCCTAGTCTTATAATAAGCAAGGAAGAGGGTAGCATTTTCTAAGACATATGTGTTTAGTGTTGCTGGCAGATTTGTAAACTTATTACTGCCTCTACATACCATATAATTAAGGTTGAATTATCCAAGGCTTTAAAATAGCGCCTGCTGCTATTGTGCTGCTGAAAATGTTAAAGAAAAGATCTTTGCCTTAAGAAAAAATATGCAGCTCACCTCTCCTTCCTCTTCTTTGAAAACCTCATTCTCATTAGGGCTATGGGACAGAGGCAGAGGGCTCACTAAGCTGAAAGGCTTTGCTTGTGGAAATGCTGCCACATCAGAAGAAAAGGGGCATATTCTCAGATGTATGCTGCGGTGCCTTCTGGAAGTCACCTGCAGTGCCAGGCAGGGGGACTAACAGGAGGATGGAGGGGAATTCACACAAAGGCAGAGGCTCAGAGGTGGCCCATGTCTTGGTGTGCGTGCATGCTCAGTTGGTTTGTTTGTGTCCGACTTTTTGCAACTCTATGGACTGTAGCCCACCAGGCTCCTCTGTCCATGCGATTCTCTAGGCGAGAATACTGGAGTGGGTTGCCATGTCCTCCTCCAGGAGATCTTACTGACCCAGGGATCGAACCCACTTCTCATGTCTCCTGCATTGGCAGGCGGGTTCTGTACCACCTGGGAAGGCCCATGTCTTGACGAGACTAGACCAAAAATGTCTCGAGGCTTATACTTAAGAAGAAGAGTGGAGCACATCTGTGTAGGTTACCAATACTTGATGCCCTGGAGAAATGGATAAACACAGAGTAACTGCACCGCGGAAGGACAGAAAAGGACTAATCTGGGCACATGTATGAGCCCACTGCAAGAAGAAGACTCTAGGGCTCATCCCTATCCTTGCAGCATCAAGTGGGAGAGGCAGACAGAAAGGCAAGCGCAAGACACCCATGCCGCACAAAAAAGACACAGGTTAAATCCCTGAGTAGGGAAGATCCCCTAGAGAAGGAAATGGCAACCCGCTCCAGTATTCTTGCCTGGAAAAATCCCATGGACAGCGGAGCCTGGTGGGCTACAGTCCATGGGGTGGCAAAGAGTTGAACACAGCTTAGAATGCGCCAGGTAATGCTGTTGTGGTGCAGGAGGCCCCTTGCAGTAAGAATGTAGAAAAAGCAACAGATGAAGAGAGCATCTGGAACGAGCCTTTGCCCAACCCAATACACAGCCTCCATGGTCTATAAGCTGTCTGAGCAGTATTTAGGAAGAATAATGTCATCCTGGTGAAGAACATGGGCTCGGAGTTGAGCTCATATGCTTGCTCTGCCACCTGCTGGCCCCGGGAACAGTGCCGACATATGGTGGTGCAGAAATGAATCAGTGAATGGCTGAGTACTAGCTGTGACATCTGGAGCAAGTGAATGATTCTGAGCCTCAGTTTTCCCACCTGTGAAATGGGGATAATAATACTACCTATTACATAGGGTTGCTGGGATAGTGAGCCGCTATGTATGAGACCAGCTGCTCTTGGGCAGTGGAAATAGGCTGATTGCGTGAGGGGGAGGAGTCCCGTAGCGTTTCCACAGCCACCACGGCATTGCTTCTCAGCACGCTGCTGGAACCACCTTTTTCAAAACCTGGGAGAAGGGCTGAGTGTCAAATGGCAGAAAGGGAGATTTTTTCACTTTATTCCAAACCTACTAAAGGACTCTTTAAAAGTGAAGCCTTAAACCCTGTATTTCCACGAGCTCTCCAAGTGATTGTCAGTCAACTCACGCTAATGTTTTAAAAGCTCTGTATTTAGGCTTCCCTTTACAAATTAAAATACACAGTCGACACATGACTATAACCACTCATAGCTGAGGACATCAGGCCACAGGGTGGCCCTCTCTAGAGTCGGATTTACATATAATGAAAGACCGGAAGTTCTGTAATGGAGTAATAATCACGAGCTCCTAACACCGGGCACCAGATTTCCTCTCGGAGAGGAAACTGTCTTTGATAAGCCTGTTGGCCCTGGACACTTATATCCGGGGGCATCAAAAACATAAACAAAACCCAGAAAACAAAACAGAAAAGCAATCGCTAAAACTGTTCTGCATTTAAAACAGATAAGGGAGACAGACAGCAAAGAAGGAATGGAAGGCAGGGCTGCAGAGAAAAGAGGCCGGAGGCTAAGCCGTGGTTGAGAAACAACTCAGAAGAACTGGGCTATGTAAACTTGAATTTCAAACTGTTTACTTTGTTTTAACTTAAAACCCCTGTCTTCCCAAACGCCCGGCAAGGGCTCCCACACCTAAAAAGCTAAAGTGCAGGTACCTCTGTGTCCTTTCCCCAGTGAAGTACTGTGTCCGAAAAATAGCACAGCCTTTACGCAGGGTTTGGTCACTGTGCGTGTGCGTGAGAGTCACTCAGTCACGTTTGACTCTTTGTGACCCCATGGACTATAGCCCCCCAGGCTCATCTGTCCATGGAATTTTCCAGGCAAGAATACTGGAGTGGGTTGCCATGGTCATCGGCTGCCCTTTCTTCCTCCTCCTCTCGCCTGTCTCTCGACTCAAATGAACCGACAAATCTTGTCAAAGGAATATTCCTAGCAGCTCAGACGGTAAAGAATCTGCCTGCAAAGCAGGAGACTCAGGTTCAATCCTTGGGTGGGGAAGATGCCCTGAAAAAGAGAATGGCTACCCACTCTAGTATTCCTGCCTGGAGAATTCCATGAACAGAGAAGACTGGCTGCCTATAGTGCATAGGGTTGCAAAGAATGGGACAGTGAGTACCTATATTATTATATAGATTTTAACGTAGAACCCTATATCTAGTTGATAGAAATATTTTTTAGATTTTTTTTAATGTGGGACATTTTTAAAGTCTTTATTGAGTTTGTTATAATATTGCTTCTGTCTTATATTTTGTTTTTTTGGCCACAAGGCATGTGGATCTTAGCTCCCCAACCAGGGATAGAACCTGTATCCTGAGTATTAGAAGGTGAAGTCTTAACCACTGGACCACCAGGAATATAAAATAAATTTACCTATCATGTTATCTGAAAATAATACCAGTTGTCTTTCTTCCTTTCCAGGCCCTATGCCTATTTCCCCCTTGCCTTATTGCATGGCCTACAGCTGCCAGGACAATGTTGAGTGGAAGTGATGATAGTGGATAATCTCACCGGGTTCCTCATTTGTAGGGGGTAGTTTCTAAAGAACTGGGGGACTTACACTGTCAGTATTAAGACCTATTGAAATATGTAATAGTTAAGACAAATATGGTATTCATTCAAGCACAGACAAGAAGACCACTGGAACAGATTAGAGTGTCCAGAGGTAATCTCATATATGTATGGTTACCTGGACTACAATAAAGGCATTTTAGCAGATATTGAAGTGGACTGGAGAAAAATGATCTTTTTCCTTTTTAAAATTTTATTTTGATTGATTGATTGGTATAGTTGACTTACAAAGTTGCTTTAGTTTAAGGTATACAACACAGTGATTCAGTTATATATAGCTCATATAACTGAAAGCAAGTGTGCGTGCCGCTTCAGTCGTGTCCAACTCTTTCCGACCCTATGGATTGTATCTGACCAGGCTCCTATGTCCATGGAATGCTCCAGGCAAGAATACTAGATCCAGGCAAGATCTTCCTGACCCAGGGATGGAACCTACATCTCTTACATCTCCTGCATTGGCAGGCAAGTTCTTTACCACTGGGAAGCTCTTCAATAGATCAGGCTGGATCAACTCGATATTCACATGGGAGAAAATTAATCATGACTTTTACACCAAACGAAACAACCATCTCCAATGGATCACATACCCAAACATGAAAAGTAAAACAACACAGATTTTAGGGAGGCAGAACATTTTCATGACTTTGAAGGAGATAAAAATTTTAAAAACAAGATGCAAAAAAAAAAAAATTAGCCATGAAGGAAAAAAATAGATAAATTAGATTATATTAAAATTAAGAACTGTTCATCAAACATCACCATTGAGAGTCAAACATGACCCACAGAATGAGGGAAGACATTTGTTAACATATACCAAACACAACTTCTTATCTAGAATATATAGAAAAAAATCCTACAAACCTACAAGAAAAAGGAATACCACTCAATAGAAAAATGGACAAAAGACGTGAACAGTCACTTCGAAAGGACATCCAAATGACCTGTAAGCCCATGAGAAGGGGCTACACTTCATTCGTCATCAGGGAAATACAAACTAAAACCAAAATGAGATGCCATCCCATCCCAACCAGAATGGCTAAAATGAAAAAGACAGAACATATTAAGTAGATGTAGAACTGAAACGCTCAGACTGTCGACAGGAATATATATTTGTACAACCACTTTCAAAACTGCTTCACAGTATCTATAAAGCTGAATGTGTATATGGTCCAGCATTTCTCCTCCTTGGTGTAAGCTCCACATAAAAACGTACATATATTTACCAAAAGACACAAGAATGTTCCTAACAGCACAAGTCTTAGTAGCCAAACACTGGAGCACAGTAGAATGGGTATTTTACTCTAGGGACTATTTTATGATGATGAGAATGAACAAATACAGCCGAATAACACTGGGAACTCTCTAGAGCGTACAGTTAAGTAAAAAGAAGCCACACATAAATGAGTACATATTGTATGATTTCAATTATAGGAACAATGTGTATCAGATCTCTAGAGCTAACTGATCTTGCATAATTGAAATTTTATACATGTTAATTAACAACTTACTTCCTCTTCCCCAGGCATCTAATTTTATATTTTCTGCTTCTATGTGTTTGACTGTTTTAATTGTATTTATTTATTTGGCCACACTGCTTGGCTTATGGGATCTTAGTTCCCTGACCAGGGATCAAACCCTGGCCCTCATCAGTGAGAGCTCAGAGCTCCAACCAGTGGACAACCAGGGAATTTCCCAGTTTGACTATTTCAGAAACTTAATAAAAGTGGAATTGTGTATATTTTTTAAACTCCCTATCGCTGGCTGAGTGGTCCTGTTGAGGACATCTGGCACAGTTCTTTGCTCCTACCCACAGTATAGTAACAATCATTTAGCATCAGAAGTATTCCCTGCTAGTTTTCTTTCATCAACTACTGTGTGCCGTGCTTAGTCACTCAGTCATGTCCAACTCTTTGTGACCCCATGGACTGTAGCCCACCATGCTCCTCTGTCCAAAATATTGGCGTGGGTTGCCATACTCTCCTCCAGGGGAAACCAACCCAGAGACTGAAGCCAGGTCTGCCGCCTTGCAGGAAGATTCTTTACCGTCTGAGCCACCAGGGAAGCCTTTCATCTGGGGTCATTAATTGAAGAAAGGATGTTCTGTTTATCTGGGTGTCTTCATTGCCCAGAAGAATACCCAGCACAGACTGAAAGAGTCTGTACATATTTGTTGAACTGGAGCGACCCTTCTAGTAATCATAAAGGGTAGAATTTACCATTGCCACCAGCCACTCAAAGTTCTTCAACATAGCTTTTCAGTTGTACACACATTTTTAAAGAGTCTACTTTAAGTCAAACACTGGACTAGTGTTGAAGTTGTAAAGAAGAGGAAGATCAGTCCTCATAGGTAGGTACTCAGTCAGGCAGGGAAACCCCCCCCCCACCCGGGACCATATGCCAGGCTTGGTGGAAGAGCCTCAGAAGCAGTGATCAGCTCAACTTGAGTGGACTTGAGACATTTCCAAGAGCAAGTGATGCCTGAGCGACTAGGAGTTTGCCAGGTGTGCGAGGAGAGCAAAGGCATTTCAGGAAGATAGAAAAGCCATGAACCTGAGTAGAAGAGCTTGACACCACGTGGAGTGATGGAGGAGGGTGCAGACTGAGAGGTGAATGGCTTGGTGTGGAGGCTGGCTGCATCCTTCGACAAAAGGGAAGGCAGTAAAGGGAGAAACAGGAGGCCCGCAGGACCCAGTGTGCAGTTTCAGAGAGATTATCCTCTTTGCAATGGGGACAATGCATTAGCAGGCAAAATGGAGGATCACAGGCCCGCCAGCAGAGGGTGACAGTGAAAAGTGAAAGTCTCAGTCACTCAGTCATGTTCCACTTTTCGCAACCCCATGGACTCTAGCCCATCTTGGAATTCTCCAGGCAAGAATACTGGAGGGGGTAGCCATTCCTTTCTCGAGGGGTTCTCCCCGACTCAGGGGTTAAACCCAGGTCTCCTGAACTGCAGGCAGATTCTCTTTACCGTCTGAGCCACCAGGGAAGCCCAGGAGAGGGTAAGGGGAATGCAATGATCCAGGCAGGAGAAGGCAAGGCATTGACTAGGACAAAGACCATGGGGATGGAGAGGCAGGAATGCGTAAGGACCAGAGCAGGAAGATTCCCCTCTGTCTCCTGTAAAATGGTTGGGGAAAGAAAGATGAGTAAGAGCTATGTTATACAAGTAATATTCTCTTTTCAAATTTTCTTTCTTGGTGCCAGAAAAAGACAGAAAAGCAAAAAGAGAAAGAGGGGGTGGGATTCTGGAAGGAAAGGTAGCCCATATGCTAATGTCACTGGGGGAATGGAACCAGCTCACAACTTCCTTCTATTATGTTACGTGAAAATACATTTTCAGCTGAAAGGAATTATTTTAAAACACGGGTGTGAAATAAATGAGCACATGAGACCATGTTGTCCACAAGGCCTCAGCAGAATGTTTTCCTTAGATAGCAGCCTTGGGCTAACACTGCCAGCTTTCTGCAGTCCCAGCAAGAATCTGTGCTTTGGTCACTCAGGGATTTGTAACAAGAAAAAAAAACAAAACCTTCTGCTTATTGAAAAAAATGTCTCTGAATCTCCATGGCTGGCAGGTGCTTGAGATGGTTGAGTAGATGTCTTCCTGAAGCACCCAAAGTCAGATATGTACGTTGGGAAGCACACTTGTGCCAGTTCAGTGCTGTTGTCCTGGAGGAAACACTCTAGACATTCATACTCTCCTCCCTGACTTCTCTTCTGCAGAATATGAGCCCAGGTGAGTAGCTGTTCACTGGCACTTGGGAGGGTCTTAGCTAACTCCACCTACTTGGTCACCTCTGAGCAAGACTGAAGCCAGCTAACAAAGGATCCCTGTGCAGCTTCTGGAGCCCTGGACAAGTCTCGTGAGCTTTCCTGGTATTAGTCCTATATCCTGGATGCCTGTCCCCCTAGACTCCCTGTCTTTTGTGGCATCTACCTGTCACCTCTCCTTGTCTATCAAGCTCCTTCCCCCATGATGATGGTGATGGTGTAGTTGCTAAGCTGTGTCCAGTTCTTGCAGCCCCATGGACTGTAGCCTACTAGGTTCCTTTGTCCGTGGAATTCCCCAGGCAAGAATAATGGAGTGGGCTGCCATTTCCTCCTTGAGGGGATCTCCCCAAGCCAGGGATCGAACCCATATGTCCTGCATCTCCGACACTGGCAGACAGATTCTTTACCACTGAGCCAGCAGGGAAGTGATGGGACCCTTACATTCTTTCTCAAGCTGACTATACCACCTGATCCCCCTTCCCTTTGACAAGTGGATGGCACCTCTCCCTCCAGGGGAAAAGGAAGAAAAAGGACAGGTGCGCATCCCTACTCTGCATGGGGTTGTGTTTGGAGCAGCCCCGTATGAGGATGGATTAGAGAGGTGGCCATCTGCAAGCCAGGAAGAGTGTTCTCATGCAGACCTGAAGTGGCCAACACCTTGGCCAGGGGCTTCCAGGCTCCAGAACTGAGAAAATATATCTCTGCAGTTTAAATCTCACAGTCTGTGACATTTTGTGATGGAAAGTTGAGTAGACTAATAGAGGGGCTTTCCCAAAGGGAGTTCCTTCTGTTGCTTGGGTTGGTGGTTGGTGGGGCCTCTGTGACCCAGTGGTCAGTGACCCCTCATCTGGGTAAGCACAGCCAGCCTAGCTCTACCTCCTGACGCCTGTCCCTCCAGAGGTGGACACAGACCCATTTCTCAAGGAGACCATCCTCACCGATAGTGACAGAGGGAAGAACAAGACCCACCCCAACCTCACCCCAGCAGACTGGTATTGGGTAGAGAGGGCCAACAACTGGGGGGAGGAGGAGCTAAGGTTAACCCTACTAACAAGCTGGAGAGTTAGCTTGTCAGTTTCCTGCTTGCTGGCAGAAGACACGAGACTTCTGGGTCAGAGACAAAGGATGCTATTACTTGGAGCAACAGCGGTACCCAGGGTACCAGCCTGTCCCCCCACCCCAGTTCCCAGCAGGTGATGTGATGGGAACCAGCTGCATGCACAGGCACAGCTGGCTTCACAGGGAAGAAGCTTCGTGAACCCAGCTGTTGCCAGTGGGCTGGAGGCTGGTCTGAATTTTGCTCCATGCGGAGGTGTCATCTCTCTCACATTAGACAGCAAACACCTGGCCTTGGCTGCAAAGGACCACACCCCTGTCTCTGCAGGCAGTTTGCCATACCAGCACCCTGGTAGGACACACCATGTCATATAGACTCAGTGGCTCTGCCGCGCTGATCCAGCCCTGCCTGGGCCTGACACCTACATGGCTTCCATTAGCAGCACTATTTCTGAACCACAGAAGATACTCTTTCTTAAGTGAACAATGCAGAGAAATAGAGGAAAACAATCTCTTCCAGAATGTTAGAGATACCAAGGGAATATTTCATGCAAAGATCGGCACAATAAAGGACAGAAATGGTAAGGACCTAACAGAAGCAGAAGAGATTAAGAAGAGGAGGCAAGAATACACAGAAGAATTGTACAAAAAAAGGTCTTAATGACCCAGATAACCAAGATGGTGTGGTCACTCACCTAGAGCCAGACATCCTCTAGTGTGAAGTCTAGTGGGTCTCAGGAAGCATTAGTACATACAAAGCTAGTGGAGGTGATGGGATTCCAACTGAGCTATTTCAACTCCTAAAAGTCGATGCTGTTAAAGTGCTGTGCTCAATATGCCAGGTACTCCTAGATAGTGGAAACCGCCCTGGAACCTACACTTGAACATACATGGATCTGACATCCTGCAACTTCACAATATGTCTGTTTTTAAAATCTGAGCTTTTATTATGATTCAGGTATGGTAAGGCTAAGAGGTCAAGAGAAGACTCACACTGAAATAATAGTTTTTGACTCACATTTCTCCAGAGGAGGGAGCACCATGAAGCTAAGGGGAGCCACATGGGGAAGCACTAGGGTTGGTTGGGATGCAGCTGGAGAAAGGGGGAAGCTGTGGTTTACACGAGGAGAAGCAGGCTGGGGTGGGCTAGTCTGAATAATTTTGGGGGGCACAGGGCTGTCCCTAGTTGTCTGGTACCTGAGTCTGGGGTGATTAGGACAAGGAGACAGTGGCCCACAGTGTCAGAGCCCAGTAAAGGAGGTGGTCTGGGAAGTGGGCTGGACGGGTTGGTTTGCATAGGAAAGGAGAGCGCCTAGCCAAGTGGTTCTGTAACCCAGTTGGAGCATGTCCCCACAGGGCCTTGGCAGATTGGGGGTGTGTGGGAACTTCCCCCACATCCTCTGCTTTAGCTCCTCTCTGACCAATCTAGATAGCATATTCAAAAGCAGAGATATTACTTCGCCAACAAAGGTCCATCTAGTCCAGGCTATGGTTTTTCCAGTGGTCATGTATGGATGTGAGAGCTGGACTATAAAGAAAGCTGAGCGCTGAAGAATTGATGCTTTTGAACTGCGGTGTTGGAGAAGACTCTTGAGAGTCCCTTGGACTGCAAGGAGATCCAACCAGTCCATCCTAAATGAGATCAGTCCTGGGTGTTCATTGGAAGGACTGATGTTGAAGCTGAAACTCCAATACTTTGGCCACCTGATGCGAAGAGCTGACTCATTTGAAAAGACCCTGATGCTGGGAAAGATTGAGGGCAGGAAGAGAAGGGGACGACAGAGGATGAGATGGTTGGATGGGATCACCAACACAATGGACATGAGTTTGGGTAAACTCCAGGAGTTGGTGATGGTCAAGGAAGCCTGGCATGCTGCAGTTCATGGAATCGCAAAGAGTGGGACATGACTGAGCGACTGAACTGAACTGAAGTACCTAGTACCTAGTACTGAAGTACCTACAGTATTTGATGCACACTTCCTGAGCTGTTTGGCAGACATAAAAAAAAAGACAAAAAAAAAAACAACAAAAAAACCTCTCCCTATCCAACAAAAGGAGGACGTTAAACAACAGAAAGAGGTCGACCAGGACACAGCCCCAGGCTTTCTGGAGCCTAAGGATTGATACTGTTCAACCCTGGGACACTGACCTGTTACCTCACCATCAGCCAATCAGAAAATTGTGCATAAGCTGACCACAGACCCTGCAATGCTGCCCCCCGATCCCCACACCTGGCTTTAAAAGTGCTTTGCCAAAACTTCAGGGAAGTTGGGGCTCTTTTAGGGCCACCTTACATGGCCCTGCAATAAACCTTCCTCTACACCAAACCCCAACATTTCAGTCTGTTTGGCCTCACTGTGCATCAGTCACATGAACTTGTGTTAAGTTTACTCCATCCATGAACTGGGTCAGCAAGGCCCCAGATGTTAAAGCATCAGAATAAAAAGACATACTTAAGACAAAGTCAAATAAAGGCAATGCCTCATTCTGAAGGCAACTTCAGAAGAATGTGGAAATGAGGCAGTGTATCAGCTAAGGTACTGAGCAGCCCTATACCAAGGTCACAGGATGAAAATCTCCAGAATTAACCAAGTCCCACAGTAACAGAGGACGAGGTGGTTGGATGGCATCACCGACCCAATGGACACGAGTCTGAGCAAACTCTGAGAGGACAGGGAAGCATAGCATGCGGCAGTCCATGGGGTCACAATGAATCAGATACAGCTTAGTGACTGAACAATTTTGTAACTGTTGCCATGAGCCTCTGGATCTAAATCAGCCAGTTTCCTGACCTCATATTAGATAAAATACCCACCGTATAACATCCTAACCAATCACCTAATGCTACCTAGGTGTTCCAGTAGGAATCTTCTCTGTCTTGAGGTCATAAAAATTGGCAACCAGCCCACGAAAGGGGTCAGCTCTCCCTTGAGCCAGCTCACTGTTCTAACAGTGTCTCCCACTCTAATAAACTTTATTCTCCTCTCATTTTGCCTCATATCTGGAAATTCTTTTCCAACCCACGCACAGATTATGACAGAACACAAAGGAATAGTCAAGAATTTTCAAGTGTACATTGAGGCCCCCTCCCCACCCCCTGAAACTTTATTTGGATGGTACTCTCATCTTGTTATGCAAGCTCTCCTCATCTATCTGCTGAAGACGAAAAACCTTGGGCATTTGGGGAGGAATTTTAGAAGCTGTACCAGGAAGATGGAAACTCTGCTGTGTCTGGCCCTGTATCTGGAAATACCACATAAACATGAACAAAGAGAAGGAAAGAAAACACTTGGGAATTTTTTCACTTGCTGTTTGTTTTCTGGGAGCAGCTGATCCCTTATAGACCTTAAATCAAGAGCCTAGAATCATAAAACGATGTCAGATGACTTCAAGAAAACATCGATACGCCTCCAGAAAATAAGCTCGGCCTAGAGCCTAGACTCCTAGAATTGGTTTTGTTTTGTTTTTCCACCTGCTGCTTCTCCTTGGGAGGGAGGTTTCCCAGGTTTGCTGTTAATTGTTTGTGGTCCAATTATGATTTCCAAAAAAGATAAAGTAAAACATACAAACAAATGGGATGAATGGAGAGAGTAACATGGAAGCGTATACACTACCTACAATGTGTAAAATGGACAACCAATAGGAATTTGCCGTATGACTCAGGGAATGCAAACCAGGGCTCTGCAACAACCCAGAGGAGTGGGAAGGGGTGGGAGGTGAGAGGGAGGTTCAAGAGGGAGGGGACACACGTATACCTATGGCTGACTCACACTGATGCATGGCAGAGGCCAACACAATATTCTGAGGCAATTTTCTTTCAATTAAAAATAAGTAAGTTTGGAAAAAATAAATAAAACAACTTCAGGTTCTGCTAGGTTTAGCCCTAGAAAGTGACTCTCCGTGGGGTATCTCTGCGCCTGCCACTGCACCAGCCCCAACTCCCTTCACTGCTGGAGCTTTCCAAATGCCCTTTCTAAATATCAGGTAAGAGTGTGAAAGGGCAATGAATACCTTTGCAAACAGCCAGGTTCCCACACTCTGGACTCCTCACCACATTCTACAAGTGACCTGAGCTATTTCAGCTCTGGTCCCAGTGGACTAGCATAGCCTCCAGACTATGTCAGCCTTTGGTAACCAAGTCAGCCCTTCCTCCTTCATCATCCAACTCCCACTCGTGTCTCTTGGTTCCCTTTGCAGGCATCTCCCTGACCCCACTCCTACACCTTTCCCCCCCTACCGCCTATAGTCCTAAAACTATCTCAAGATAAAGAAACTAAAGTGTTATCGCTTTGCTCAAAGGCCAGAGAAGGCTCATCTAAGACAGTAAAGAAAATGATCATAAGGCAGTCAAAAAAATCAGATTTGATCTCTGGACACAATTTTCCATTGTTGAGATTCACAGATTTAGTGGAGACTAAAGCTTGAAGTCACAACATTTTGGTAGGCAGGATTAACAGAAGAGGGATGGCAGGCCAGAACTGCTGCTGGGGAGCCAGAAGTCATTTCTGGACTGGGATCAAGAAAGAGGGTACTCTGCCCACAGCAGTTGGCTAGGGCTTGGAAGGAAAGTTATGACCAACCTAGATAGCATATTCAAAAGCAGAGACATTACTTTGCCAACTAAGGTCCGTCTAGTCAAGGCTATGATTTTTCCTGTGGTCATGTATGGATGTGAGAGTTGGACTGTGAAGAAAGCTGAGCACCGAAGAGTTGATGTTTTTGAAATGTGGTGTTGGAGAAGACTCTTGAGAGCCCCTTGGACTGCAAGGAGATCCAACCAGTCCATTCTGAAGGAGATCAGTCCTGGGTGTTCTTTGGAAGGAATGATCCTAAAGCTGAAACTCTAGTACTTTGGCCACCTCATGCGAAGAGTTGACTCATTGGAAAAGAGTCTGGTGCTGGGAGGGATTGGGGGAAGGAGGAGAAGGGGACGACTGAGGATGAGATGGCTGGATGGCATCACTGACTCGATGGACATGAGTTTGAGTGAACTCTGGGAGTTGGTGATGGACAGGGAGGCCTCGCGTGCTGCAATTCATGGGGTTGCAGAGTCGGACACGACTGAGCGACTGAACTGAACTGTCTTCCTATTTGAGCTTCCACAACAGATAAAGACTGCAAGAGAGGACAAGATAAACTACTCAGGTGGCCTGGAACATAAGGGTATTTACTGGGCTTGTCGACTTGAAAAAAAAAAAAAAAAACAAACACTATCAGGGACTTCCCTGGGATCCAGTGGTGAGAACTTCCCCTTCCAATGCAGGGCAGTAGGTTCGATCTGTGGTTGGCGAGCTGAGATCCTACATGCCTCCAGGTCAAAAAACAAAACAAAACTAAAAGGTTTAAAAAAAAAAAAAAAAGAAGCAATATTGTAACAAATTCACCAAAGACTTAAAAATTGTCCACATCAAAAACAAAGAAAATTTAAAAAAAAACAAAAACAAAACCCGTATGACTGACACATTCTCCTACTTAGAGGCAGTATAAGCAACTGAAATGGGATGGAATTTAAAGCAGATTGAAGGGGGAAGAATCCAGCAAAACTAGACACTCCCCATCTGCCACAATGGGTGAATAAATCTCATCAAGCAACCATCTGCAGTGTATTGGATCTCAGGGTGGGTAGATGCTTCTCAACTTGTTTCAAGTGGGGACTGAGGAAGACATGGCCAGGATTACAGGAGAAATCCTCCAGGAGCAATGAGCCTTTCCTTCTTTGGGTAACAGCAGCTAGATCTGATTAAAGCAATTCTCTGAAAATCTTTCAGATTTTGGAAATGATCCCAGAGATCATCCTTTTTTCATAGATTGGAAGAGATATCCAAAAAGGTGAAATGACTTGCCCAAGGGCTCATCCCAAGCTGGCAGCAGAACTTAGGCTTTGTCCGTGTTCTCTGACTGCTCTGCATTCCCCAGCCCTGCATTGTATCCCTCTAGTGCTGCTTAGAAATGAGCTAAATTAAACTGGCAAGATTCAGTTTTATTTCCTTTATAGATACAATGTTAGTGATATATCTGGGATAGAAAATAAAGATGTAACGCAACACATAAGAATTCTTTTTTGTGATTGTACAGAAATGTATAGCTAGTTTTTACAACTAAGATCATGGCATCTGGTCCTATCACTTCATGGGAGATAGATGGAGAAACAATGGAAACAGTGTTAGACTTTATTTTGGGGGGCTCCAAAATCACTGCAGATGGTGATTGCAGCCATGAAATTAAAAGATGCTTACTCTGTGGAAGAAAAGTTATGACCAACCTAGATAGCATATTCAAAAGCAGAGACATTATTTTGCCAACTAAGGTCCGTCTAGTCAAGGCTATGGTTTTTCCAGTGGTCATGTATGGATGTGAGAGTTGGACTGTGAAGAAAGCTGAGTGCTGAAGAATTGATGCTTTTGAAGTGTGGTGTTGGAGAAGACTCTTGAGAGTCCCTTGGACTGCAAGGAGATCCAACCAGTCCATTCTAAAGGAGATCAGTCCTGGGTGTTCATTGGAAGTACTGATGCTAAAGCTGAAAGTCCAATACTTTGGCCACCGCATGTGAAGAGTTGGCTTATTGGAAAAGACTCTGATGCTGGGAGGGCTTGAGGGCAGGAGGAGAAGGGGATGACAGAGGATGAGATGGCTGGATGGCATCACTGACTCGATGGACATGAGTTTGGGTGAACTCCGGGAGTTGGTGTTGGACAGGGAGGCCTGGGGGGCTGCAATTCATGGGGTCACAAAGAGTCGGACACGACTGAGCGACTGAACTGAACTGAACTGAAGTGTGTAATGGGGTGGGGTGCGGGGGGCAAGGATGGATATGAGACTTACCAGAGGTGTGGAAAAGAAGTTGTGACCTTCAGTCCCTGATACTGGTCTTTACTTGCCTGAAGGTAGGAGAATAGCACAGACGACTTACCTAAATCATCTGGGTCCCAGTTCTTTGAAGTGTTTTGAAAGTGTTTATCACCATCATCTAAAGTGTTCTTCATAAAGTGTTTCTTGAACAGGAAAAAAAGAAAAGAGTATATCTTAACCCTGAGTTCCTTCCTGCCTTTGGTTGTTCGATGGCCTGCTATACAAAGTAAGTCCATCATCAGCCACATCCTTGGAAGCTTGTTAGAAATACAGAATCTCTGGCACCATTTCAGACCTGCTGAGCCAGAAGCTGCATTTCAACAAGATTCCCAGTTGATTTGCTCGCACTTTAAAGTCTGGGAAGCCCTGCTCTATGCGGGTCTGCCATGAGACTAAAGAATAGAATGGAATGTCTCACACTGTCACCTGCTTTTTATTTATTTATTTATATATTTTTAGTATAAATTTAATTGGAGGTTAATTACTTTACAATATTGTATTGATTTTGCATACATTGACACGAATCAGCCATGGGTGTACATGTGTTCCCCATCCTGAACCCCCCTCCCCCCTTCCTCCCCATCCCATCCCTCTGGGTCATCCCAGTGCATCAGCCCTCAGCATCCTGTATCATGCATGGAACCTGGACTGGCGATTTGTTTCACATATGATAATATACATGTTTCAATGCCATTCTCCCAAATCATCCCACCCTCGCCCTCTCCCACAGAGTCCAAAACACAGTTCTATACATCTGTGTCTCGCATACAGGGTTATCGTTACCATCTTTCTAAATTCCATATATATGTGTTAGTATACTATATTGGTGTTTTTCTTTCTGGCTTACTTCACTCTGTATAATAGGCTC
>SJYQ01011175.1:46885-75963 GCA_006410935.1 Redunca redunca | reverse complement strand
GGGGGGGGGGCGGGATGTTAAGACTGGTTTTGGGGACCTGAACTCTTACTTCCCCAAGCCTCAGCGTCTTCTGGCTAAAAAGAAGTTGTTGGGCCAGCAGTGAAAGCCCGTCCTTGAAGATTTATTGAATCAAGAAAAAGAAAAGCCAAGAGCTTAGAAGCAGTAAACACTGGAAGTTAGTGTTTTTTAGGGGAGGCAGCAGCAGCAGCAGGGCTAATGAGTGATTCTGAATAAAATCGTGGTGGTTGTGACTTTGATAGTTGGAATTAGTAACAGTCTTCTTTGAGAGGAGTGTTGGCCGCAGCGCCCGCGGTGCTTGGGTTTGCCTTTGACGTTCACTATTATTTTGTGAAGTTCGTCAATTTCCTTCCTTTGGAGCGGCTTTTTAACTTTTGAATGGCACTTGTAGTTAAGGCTCCCGGCCACCAGAGAGCAGTCGTACTTTGGTCCTGAAAAGCCGGTCGGTCCCTTTGAAAGAGTTTCGTGAACAAGAACCAGAAATAGTGTATTTAACAGACCAACAGCAACTATACAGGGACTCCATGAAATAAATGCTGTCGGCATCCTCTCATCTAAAGAGGTGGGGGAATGGGAGGACAAACTAAGTGGTAAGACACTATTCAAATTTTACAGGGGCAGAAGTTGAGATTCAGAGGAAAATAATTCACCCCAGGTCACTGAGGTAAAAAGTGACAAAATTGGTCTAGTTGTCGCTGTTTCTTTACATTCTTGTCACCAGGGTCAGCAGACTACTATTGTTTTTTAAATAAGGACTTACAGAACGGAGTATGTATGTGTTCGTGTGACCCTGTGGGCTCTGTTTCTTCATCTGTATAACCAGCGTGGCTAAATCTCTTCTGGTTTTAATATTCTCTGATGTACACTTGGTTCAGCATGTACGTGGAAACATTAGCCCTAGTTCTGCTATTCATATATGTCTCTTTCCGTGACCAGTTTCTCTGGGGCTATTAAAAACATCTTTGATTACGGTCATCACTAGGTTGTCTTAAAAAAGTCAATGAGATGGTGAATGTGAAAATAGTTCAAAATACGGATGCACGGTGCCATCTGTGGACATCAGGAATTCAGACTGCAGGATTTCAAGAGAGTATTTTCAGTCCCCGCCCCAACCCCATGTCTCCAGATTTTCATATCTTTGGCATAACAATAGGTAACATTGGGTTGGCCAAAAAGTTCACTCAAGTTTTTTCCATACCCTATACTTTGGCCAACCTAATATTTTGTGTTGCCTTTTAATATGATTTACTAAATTAGTGGCATCCCCTGTGATTAGACACTTAGGACTGGTGTTCTTGTTTTAGAAGTGAGAAAACAGAAGCTTAGAGAAATCCCAGCCCGCCATTTCACTACCCAGCAATTATTTTCTCTAATAGTTTATACAATTGTAGTAATTCTTTAGATACAGTTTTATAACCTACTTTTTTCCGCTGATTAACCTTAAATTAATATTTTCACTTCAGTAAGTATGCTGTTTCCTTTGTTTTCCCTTGCCATATGGACTAGATTGTGTTCTCTTTTATCTTCCCAGGCATCTATTCCTGTTTTAAAAATCTAGTAGTTTTCTTTATGTTTCTCAAAAACATCTTTTATCCTGCATTTCTCTAATTGTCAAATATATTTTATTGATTCCCCCTATTTAAGGTAAGAAATCTAGCCTACCAAAACATAAGAGAAAATTTTCATTTATCACTCTCACTTCTCAGTCCTTATTTAATTTGGAGTCTTAGACACACATTTTATTAGGACCAGTTTTCGACACTTGCAATTATTACATTCTCTAATCAAATGACAGTGCTATCATTAATGGATTTTAATGGTCATTGCATTACAATTTTATGCTACTGTTTCCTTAATCTTGACTCTATTTCAAGGGTAATCTGTGCCTTAATCTATGTCTCAAAAATGTTTTAATAAGAATACATGGGTGGAGGATATATTTTTTGAGGTCTTGAATATCTGAAAGTGTCTTTGGGCTAAAAAAAAAATTAAAACTGCCCCTGGCTCTTGGCACTCAAAACTCTTCTCAGGGTAAGCTGAATCCTGGCATAAACTTTGTGGTACTGGGCATGGAGTGATCAGACCTGGCACCTCTTGTGTGCAGGGTTGTTTGTTGGGGTTACCCTGAAAATGTCTGGCTAGATCTCCATATAGGAGGAGTCCCTGCTAGAGGATGGTTACCCCTTTCATCCCAAAGAGTGATTCTGCAGATTCAGGACACTTTCCTGAGCCCTCCCCTGCATTTAACATCCTTACTTGGGAAACACTACCCTACTCCATTGCTTCCCAGGTAGTAAAGGATCTGCCTAAAGTGCAGGAGACACGAGAGATGCAGGTTTGATCCTTGGGTTGGGAAGATCGCCTGGAGAGGGAAATGGCAACCTGCCCCAGTATTCTTGCCTGGGAAGCCCATTGGACAGAGGAGCCTGGCAGGCTACAGTCCATGGGGTCGCAAAGAGTCAGACACAACTGAGCACATATGTGTGCATTCTGTTGGTTGGAGATACCTGCCGTTTCTCTGGGGAAGAAAAGCTGACCTCGGCTGACTCTCCAGTCTCTTGTGACAGCGTTATAGTATATGCATTTGTGACATAAACTGTATGCCATCTTTATTGCAGAGGATGGGCACAGTCATTCTCAAAAATGTCTCTTTCACACATGCCCCAGTCAGAGACCCCTGGCCGCCGCTAGTTTGGAGACAAGCGCTCCAACATGCACCCGGAAGCACCCTTGCAGAGAGAGCCCTAGTTAGCCAGGCTCATCCCATATGCTGTTCATTAGAAGAGGCGACGTGAGGCTGTGTATTTACTAAGATAAGCAAAGTGGTAACTTAGTCACTTTAGTAGCGTTTTGGGGTCCCCCTTTCCCTGTGAAACACGATACACCTGAGGCCAGCTCATTTTCCTTTTTAAGTAGTCTTTTTCTGCCTGCATGCCTGTAAAGGTTTACCTATTTTTGCTACAGTGTGGATGGTTAAGAATCTCTGTATTGGTTTTACGTGCAGTAAATCAATTAGGACACTGCTGAGGCGTGAGCCTCTGTTGGTACTCTGCTTCCATCGGTGCAACAGGTAAATGATGATGACATTTGACCTCCAGATTTCCTACTTGGCCACCGTTTACTTTTGGGTTGCATATGCTTGTGTAATAAACTTCTGGAGTCCTTTTTTCTGCTGTCATTTTCCTTAAAAGTATAGTGGTAAGTTTGAGTTTCTAATGGTCAGTTAGTTATATACATTAAAAAACAAAAACAACTGTAGGGACTCAAAGCAGTTTCCTCAATTCACTTATCTTCCTTTTTTCCCTTTCCCCCTTTTCTTGTTGCCTTTCTTCTTCCTCCCCTCCTTTTTTTTGTTTCTCGGTCATTCATATATTCAATCATGTTTTTCCTGAATGCCTGCTATGGACAAATGCAATGAAGCATAAGGAGGAATAAGAACATAGATGTGAGCCTTAAAGAGCTTATGGCAGAATAACAAACATGAGAGATGGATATAAACAACGCTAATACAGAGGAGTGTTAAATAAATGCCAAAGAAAAGAAACAGGGAATTTATCATGTGGGTTCAGAGAAGGGGTCACATATGGCTGTAGGGTGTTTCAGTGAGGTTAGTTATCTGCAGGTCGCGATTAGTCCCTGTAGGTTGTTTCCCGCCAGGTCCATGACAGTTGTGTGCTGAGGATTAAGAATGTAAGCTTTGGAGTTGGTAGGACCTTGGTTTGTATAAAGACTCTGGTCCTTGCTTGGGGGTATTAGGCACATGCCTCCTGAAGGCCTCAGATTTTCTCATCTGAAAAGTAGAGATCAGACTGCCTCTCCTCATTGAGTTACTGTGGAAACTGAGAGTATATGGATGCATTTGGCACTCACCGTGTGTGTATTGACTGGTGATGGCGACCTTGGTATCACAGGTGCCTTACGTTGCTGCCAATCGCTGAATGGAAGGCCCCATTGATGGTACATCATGTATTTCGATTTGTCACATTTGGAGGAAACATTTTTATTTCACTTTTCCAAGATCAGTTTGTATGTTCAGATTATAGAGTTTTTGGGGAAACCAGGATAAATGATCCACGCTGATACTATGTCCCAGTAGATGCCGAATCTGATATCAGTATCTAATAAAACAGTGTATGTTGCTTTATAGAAGTATCATATGTATGCCATAGGTATGTGTGTGTTTGTGAGGTATTTTCCAGGTTTGAAAGATAAGCTGCTGACGTGATACTTTGTCATTGACAGGTCGGCGGAAGCAGAAGTGGGCTGTGGATCCAAGAAACACCTCGTGGAGTAATGATGACTCCAAGTTTGGCCAGAGGATGCTAGAGAAGATGGGGTGGTCTAAAGGAAAGGTATCTTAAGAAGAACAAAGGAATTGGAGCCATACAGAGAGATTATAGATCAGGAGATTATATCTTTCTTAGGAGACTGGGAGAAATTTATTTTGGATCAATAAGTGATTTTGGAAAAATAACTAAATTTTAAAGATGTTGTGATAGTAAGATTAGAATTGAACATAAAGGCCAGCTGTCTTTATCACTTAACCTGCTGATTTTCGTAGATGGTGCCTTTTAGTTGGTTGCATTTGGAATCACACTTAACCATCAGTTTTATGTTGCTTAGAGTAAATTTTTATTCACCCTTATAACTGGACTACACATTTTCTCCTTTTCCTCACATTTCATTTATTCCTTACTCAAATAGGGCTTCTGCTGACATCTCTATACTTAAACGGTTCTTGCCAAGGTCTTTAAAGATCTTGTTTCCAAACCCAATGGATCCTTTTTTGGTTCTCATATCACTTTATCCCTTAGCAGCACTGGATGTCATTGACTCCCCCTGCTTGGCTTCCACGGTACTGCCCTCTGTCCTGGTTTTCCCCTCTGCTTTACCAACCACCCCAAAATGTGTTGCTGGCTCTTCCTCCTCTGGACTCTTGAGCTTGGGAATTCCTTGGGGTTCAGCCCCAGGCCCTTTTCTGTCCTCTGCTTGGGTGAGTGCCTTCATTCCATGCCATGCTTTGAATTACCTAAATTCTGAGAGTTGTCACTTTTCTCTATCTAGTCCAGATTCAAGTCTGTCCTTTGAGCTCCAAGGTTATAAATTCATTAGCCTGCTTGGCATTTTTACTTGAGTTAGCATCTTAAGTTGATTATGTTTATTCTAAAACTTTTTGATCCCTCCCAAATCTTTTTCTTCTCAAGTTTTCCTCATTTTTGCAAATATCCCCTGTCAAGGGTTTATTTACTTAAGCCAGAAACCCGGCAGTGGTGCTTGGTTCCACCACCTCACTCACTTCCTGCCCCTCCGGTCATCATTCCCCTCTGCGGGCCCTGTCCTGGACCGACCACCACCACTGCCTGTCCTGATCAGCACAGCAGCCTCTCAGCTGCTTCCCTGCCTCCCTTCTTTTCCTTCTCTGGGCCATTTGCCTTACAGCAGCCATTGTGAGCTTTTAAAATATAGAAATTTGATCATGTTATTCCTTTGCTTAAAAGCTCAGTGATTTCCCATTGTTATAAAGAAATAAAATCAGGAAATTGCATGGCAGTCCTTGATTAGGACTCCGCACTTTCACTGTCAAGGGCGCGGGTTCAGTCCCTGTTGGGGGAACTAAGATCCTGTAAGCCATGGGGCATGGCCAAAAACAAAAAACCACAGTAGAATCCAAATTCCTCCCATAGTGTCCAAGGTCCTTGGGATCTGGCCCCTTTATATCTCTTATTTTTTTCCTCCATCCACTCTACTAGAGCCACCTTGGGTGACTTTTAGTATACTAGGTGCTCGCTGACAAATTAGTGTTAATGATGCGGGGGACTTGGGATCCCCTTCCTCAGGGTTGTTTTGTAGAATTATTTAATGGAAAGCGCCACGGACTTGTAGTGCCTCTGATGGGCCTCTGTTGGTCTGGTAGTAGCATTCTGCTTTTGCGCATCAAGAAAAGGCATGTTCTTTTCAGTGTTTCCATGGTCTTTAAAGCGAGCCTCAGGTTGAAGAATTGGCATTCCCTGGTGGCTCAGATGGTAAAGTGTCTGCCTACAATGCAGGAGACCCAGGTTCGATCCCTGGATTGGGAAGATCCCCTGGAGAAGGCAATGGCAGCCCACTCCAGTACTCTTGCCTGGAAAATCCCATGGACAGAAGAGCCTGGTAGGCTGTAGTCTACGGGGTCGCAAAGAGTCAGACACGACTGAGCGACTTCACTTTCACTTTTGACTTTCATGCATTGGAGAAGGAAATGGCAGCCCACTCCAGTACTCTTGCCTGGAGAATCCCGTGGACAGAGGAGCCTGGTGGGCTGCAGTCCATGGGGTCGCACAGAGTCGGACACGACTGAGCGACTTCACTTTCACTGTGAGTGCAGGGCTTCCCAGGTGGTGCTAGTGATAAAGAACTCGCCTGCCCATGCTGGTGACATAAGAGACACAGAGCTGGTATCTGGGTTGAAAGATCCCCTGGAGGAGGTCATGGCAACCCACTCCGGGATTCTCGCCTGGAGAATCCCACAGACAGAGGAGCCTGGGGGCCTACAGTCCACAGGTTCTGCAAGAGTTGGACGTGACTGAAGCGACTTAGCCCAGCACGGCACTGTAAGTGCATCCTTGGTGTTACAGACATATCTTGAAAGACTCCCCTAGACTGTCCTCTTTGAGGACAAGGGTAAAGCTTCCTGATGTGAGTGATGAATCAGTTAATGAAGGAAGAGAGAGGTAATTTCTTTTTCCACCTGATGAAAATGCTAACTCTCTTTATGTTTAATCTCCACAGGGTTTAGGGGCTCAGGAGCAAGGAGCCACTGATCATATTAAAGTTCAAGTCAAAAATAACCACCTGGGGCTAGGAGCTACTATCAATAACGAAGTAAGCAACAGTGTGTCTGCTGGGGGGTTTCCTTGCATCGTTGTTATTTTTGTCAGTGTAAAAAAAAAAATTAATCCAGTCGAATTGATTGATCAGTTTTAAGCTGTTCAAGAGTGTACAGTCCATGTTTTGGATAACAAGCCAGGGACTAAGCTTCTGTGCACCATGTAACATGCAGTCATTTTGCCTTATTGCTTATGCATAAAAGAGTTAAAGTAGCCTTATTGCTGAACTTTGCAAAAAGTGGGGTTTTTTTTGCACTTTAGGACAGAGAGGAATTCTCATCTTGACCTCTGTTGGACTATTAGGTTATATTGCTAAAATTGGTGGCATTTTGTTTTGGAAATACTGCAAGAGAGTACCGTTCTTTTCTTGTCCCATTGTCTGTTTCTGACTTTTGGTGTATAGCAGTTGAGATAATTCACACTTCCTAGTAAACACTAACACTTTGAAAATATGACTCTGTAATTAAAAGTTCATGGCTGCCTTTCATTTTTAGTATCGTTGCTCACTTTAGAAAGCATCTAAACTGAAAGCTTTGTTCGTACATTTTTGCAGCCAACAGAATCTGGTAGGAAATCTGAAGAATTACTTTAGGTGAACTGGATTACTGTGCTTTGTTCAGCTGCTCTGAGTGGTGGACTGGAGCAGCTAAGATTGTTTGGGCTAACAGCTGAAAGCTTAAACCACTACAGGAAGAGTTTATACATTTGTCAAATCATCATGTTGTACACCTAAAACTGATACAATGTTTTATGTCAGTCACATCTCAATAAAACTGGAACAAATGATGTAACTATCTGACAAAATCCAAGACCAGTACTTCAGAAGGTTCACAGTGCACACAGCAGATGGAGTGCGTAGCAATACCTGCTGTATTTTCATCAATTAATAAACACTCCGTGGACAGTTTTTTAAAAAGAGTTTACGTAAGGTTGATTTTTGCAGGTAGCTTTTTAGAGGTGGATATATAGATATACTTAATTTTTTAGGAGAAGCATTGCCTATTCAATAGGCTTGAACATTTTCAAAGGTAACATATTTAAGCATTCTTTGAAAAGTACCTATGAGGCAAATTCCTAAAGGGAAACTCTGCTCCCTACAAGTTGATATTATTCTGGAGATGCTCATTCTGTTTTAAAGTCAGATTCTCTTTATTATGATGAAGTTACTAACTGAGCACCTTATCAGTGGGTGCTAATTGATTTGGAGGCCTTGGAGCTCATCCCCCACCCTTCCCCAGTGGTGTTTTCTCAAACTGGGATGGATGTAAGCAAATAGAATTGGCATATAGGCTCAAAAAGGCAAAGCAAAGAGCCCTCAAATCTATGCCTGTTTTTTTCTTTTAACCTACATAATTTTCCCTTAGTGTGAAAAAAAATTTTTTTGGTTTGCTTTATTTTAATATTTAACACAAAGGTTGCCTGCTGTTTATTTGACTGTAAGTTGACTTGATAAGTTACCCACATTTGAAATCAGGGCTTAAGCTTCCAAGATACTCAGTGGCTCAGTAGTAAAGAATTTGCCTGCAAGGGCAGGAGACCGAGATTTGATCCCTGGGTCGAGAAGATCTCCTGGGGAAGGAGATGGCAACCCACTCCAGTATGCTAGCCTGGGAAACCCCATGGACAGAGGAGGCTGGTGGTCTGCAGCCCATGGGGTTGCAAAAGAGTCGGACACAACAACAAATAGATAAATTACAGTTCAAATTTATACTATTTCTTCTTCATTCAAATTTATAAAGTAATATTTTGGTGAAACATTTAAAAATTCACAGATTTCCTTGATTCCAATTGTATCTCATCTCAGCATAGGTAGATAACAGGTTTGCCTCTAATTGATTTTTTGGTATTTTTCAGGACAACTGGATTGCTCATCAAGATGATTTTAACCAGCTTCTGGCCCAGCTGAACACTTGCCATGGGCAGGAAACAGCAGGTGGGGAAACCTTTGCTTTTTATCCATTAGATGCAACTGAGTGACTGAACTGAACTGAATCTCAATATAAAATATTTTTATCAACTTCTTTTTTTTTTTTTTACTGTTAGTATCATATCTGAAAGTTAACTGATTGTAGCTATCACAGTCATTTCTGTTTTCATTTCCGGGTACTCACATTGAATTAACATTAGTCGTAAGCAGAGGCTTTTTCTCCCCATTAAGAGTCTGAGAATGACATGATCAGTTTACTTAGTTTCCGTTCTCTGCTGCAGTTCCCTTATCCCGGCCTTACAATGTCCGGGGTCCTGCAGTTCAGGCCTTGTTCATCTTTCATCTGCACTCTCTTATTATGCCATCCGGTCTCTAGGGGAATATGGTGACCATTGCCACACTTCTCTCTACTGCTTCACCCTCTCTCCTGAACCCCAGACTTGTATTGAGCCCCCTGCTCAGTATCTTCATCAGGGCTTCCTTGACTTCTGGAACTCAACGTGTCCAAACTTCAATTCTGCAGCTCCCCAACTCCCACCCTGTAAACTGTTGGACCTGCATACCCCACAACCTGTTTTATCCACCATCTTCCCCATTTCAGTTGATGTCAGCTTCATCCTTTTAGTCGTTCCAGCGAAAGAACTGTTGTCGGTTCTGCCTCTAAAATATATGCAGACCCTGACTTCCTCTTGTCACCTACACTGTAACCAGTGTGGTCTGAGCAGCTGGTATTTCCTGTGGATTATTGCAAGAGCCTGTAAAGCCTTTCTCAGCCATGGCACTGCTGATGTTTTGGGCCAGATCATTCTTTGCTGTGAGGCACGTCCTCTGCATTTAGGATGATTAGCAGCATCCTTGACCGCTATCCACTGGACACCATTTGCACCCTCTCCCTAGTTGTGACAAAAATACCTCCTGATATCGCCAAATGTCCCCTGGGCACAATGCCCCAGCTCTAAACTCCGTCCACCTGTGGACTTACCTCAAGACCACTAGAGGGTGCTGTCTCCCTGTGATAGATACGGTGCTATTAGCCTTGCTGCTGCTGCTAAGTCACTTCAGTCGTGTCCGACTCTGTGTGACCCCAGAGATGGCAGCCCACCAGGCTCCCCCATCCCTGGGATTCTCCAGGCAAGAACACTGTAGTGCGTTGCCATTTAGCCTTAGCTCAGTACAATTCAAACCAGGCCTTGCTAACTGCCAGTTCCAATACTGAAAAGCCTTTAGAATATTCCTTTAAGGGAAAACCTGGCCAGGGACCTGGGGAGCTGAGATCATTTTTCTGCCAAATCATCTTTGGTAAATACAATATCTTCATCCAGATGAATTGTTGGTCTTATTACTTGAATTAAAGCTGACAGGATAACCTAGTAACCTATTTTTCTGCTATAATATTTTTAGTTCTTTAAGATTGCTTACCTAATTACACAGTTTGCTTTTCAACTAAACAGATTCCAAACTATTTTCTTCATAGAATCTTGCAAAAATTTTAGAAATAACCCTTATTTCTTAGTGGGACACAAGAAAACTCCATAGTCTTTAAATTTTTATTTTTTAAAATTATCCTATCTCAAGTAGTTAACGTATGACTCAGGTTGGGTTTTTGGTGGACTTACCTCATGGTTTTAAGAAATGCTTTTTACTTCTAACAGATATTTTGTTCCTTGTGATATTAAATATTTTTGGAAATAAATTGGGATGCTGATAGCCTGTCATCCACAAAGGTGTGGTTTAGGACAAGGATCTTCAAATTTTTTTGCTCCCAGAGCCTCTGAGGCAATTTGAAAAACAGTAAAAGACACTTACTCCTTGGAAGGAAAGTTATGGCCAACCTAGACAGCATATTAAAAAGCAGAGACATTACTTTGCCAACAAAGGTCCGTCTAGTCAAGGCTATGGTTTTTCCAATAGTCATGTATTGATGTGAGAGTTGGACTATAAAGAAAGCTGAGTGCCGAAGAATTGATGCTTTTGAACTGCGTGTTGGAGAAGACTCTTGAGAGTCCCTTGGATTGCAAGGAGATCCAACCAATCCATCCTAAATGAGATCAGTCCTGGCTGTTCATTGGAAGGACTGATGTTGAAGCTGAAACTCCAATACATTGGCCACCTGATGTGAAGAAATGACTCATTTGAAAAGACTTGATGTTGGGAAAGATTGAGGGCAGGAGGAGAAGGGGACGACAGAGGATGAGATGGTTGGATAGCACCACTGACTCAATGGATGTGAGTTTGAGTGAACTCTGGGAGTTGGTGATGGACAGGGAGGCCTGGTGTGCTACAGTCCATGGGGTCGCCAAGAGTCGGACACGACTGAGCGACTGAACTGAAGTGATACTGTCTCACATTTTTAGATTGACATCTATAATCGTAGTTTTTAATTGTAGTTTTAAATAGTACAAAGAATGTGTATCCGGCCTATTTGGGAAATATCGACTTTTGAAAATCAGAGCTTTTCATCAGTCCCAAATGTGTTCAGTAGGTATTTAATACTAGAGCAATTTGATATCCATGGTCTTCTGTTTATAAATAGAAAAGCAAGTCCTTTAATACTCAGCAATGCTATATTTTCTAGTTTCTTTTCCTCTGAAATAATTCCATTGCATATACCCCATGATATTTTGTATTAATATATTTTTGCTTGAATTTTTAAAAACTCATCACCTTGTCAGGTTTTTCTGCTACAAAACAAACACATGTAAATTTTTGGTCTATTTCTAGTAACCTCAAGGCCTACATGTAAATATTTTTCCTTTGGATTCAGTTGTCATTACTAATTAGTAGGTTATAACTAGCAAACTAGTATTTTGGTCATCTGATGCAAACAGACACCTCATTGGAAAAGACCCTGATGCTAGGAAAGATTGAGGGCAGAAGGAAAAGAAGGCATTAGAGGATGAGACAGCTGGACAGTATCACCGATGCAATGAATTTGAACTTGGATAAACTCTGGGAGATGGTGAGGGAGAGAGAGGCCTGGCGTGCTGTAGTCCATGGGATCGCAAAGAGTTGGACACGACTGGGTAACTGAACAACAGTTAACAAAACCAGGAAAGGCAAGTTTTGATAAATAGTTAATAGAATGGTAAAACCTTTTTGGAACTGCCTCTCTTAATGAGATAGATAGGGTGGAGAGGGGACTGGCTTTGATGAAAGGACCCCTCCCTGACACCAGCACTGCAGCTGTTCCTCGCTGATCCTGGCGCAGGGAGACCTGAGCTCCTCTGGTGTCAAGTGGGAGGAGGACCAGAGTGATGTATCTGCACAGGACAGAGCAGCTTTAGGGAAGCGTGCGTGTGGACAGGCAGGTAGAAACTGGTGCCCGAGGATGCGTCAGGGCTCAGGTTTGCTCTGGGAAGGTGGTGAGGCTCCCAGGAGGTTCTCACCTCCCCTGAGTGTGAGCACAGCTCTGCGGGATCACAGTGCACAGGTTAAGGATGTGCACTCACACGTATCTGCCTGGCTCCCAGTCCCCTCATAGCCGCCTCCTCAGTGGGTCTTACTCTACCCCCCATGCTCCAGTGTCCTTTGAGATTGGTTTAATAATCATAGCAGCTATCTTCCAGGGTGGTTGTGAGATGAAATGCAGGAATGCATAGAAAGCTTAGCCCAACACCTAGTACTTAATAAGCCTTTCATTGGTAAAAACTACTTCAGGCTGGTACGCTGCTTGGTGATTTGTGTTTGGAACATCAAAATTGAGAATGTAACGTGCCATATGAAATTTTTTGCCTGCAAAAAGAGCAGGAGAAATTTACAGGTAGGATGTCTTTGAAAGAAGGTGCAAGTTGTTCTTGGAAAGTGATCATGGAGAGTGTTTCAGGCTGTTGATGTGATTAAGCCATGCTTAATCTAAAGGTTGAAGCATCTACCTTTATGTTGTTTGGAGACTTACTGTGTAATTTCCTGGGAAGAATTACGGTTAGTTAACATGTTAATCATGTTAAACAAGCATGCGCTTGTTTTGCTTCAGTATTGAGGTGAAAATTTCTTTTTTCTCCTTTCTCTAATCTCATGTTTGTATATTTCCTTATGACGTAACTATAGGAAAATTCAGTGTCTTTTCTACTTATAACGTTCTCTTTCTGCTACTTGAATTTGACAAATAGATAAAGATGAGGGCATATAGACAGCTTGTTAGAATCCTGTCACTGACTGTTACCCCAGATCTACTTGCTTTGATATTTCAGGTGAGGGACTACATTCTCCCCCACATTTTCCTCTTTCATCAAAGGAATATAACCACATGGCTTCATTTCTCAGCAATTTGTTTTAATTGTTGTTTTTACCCTGAAAGGTGGGCCTCCAGCTAAATCTGGAGTTTGAGGCGGTGGCTGAGACTCTGCGGAGTGCCGGCTCTGCTTCTCATCTCATCTCTGACCTGTTTTTGGATTATCATTAGTCTGTCTTACCTTTACTCACTTTCTAAAGAACTTTTGATTTTGAAACAATTTTAGGCTTACAGGAAATTGCAGAAATAGTTGTAGAAAGAGTCCTGAATACCTTTCATCGAGTTTCTCCAACGATGAGCTCTAACAGAGCCATAGCATGATATCAAAACTAGGAATTTGACCCTGGTGTTGACTGTTAACTAGACCACAGTTCTTATTCAGCTTTCACCAGGTTTTTGGGCTTTTTTTCGCCTTCATTTAATTGTGTGTGTAGTTCCAGTGCAGTTTTATCACATGTATAGACTCACGTAGCTGCCACCACACTCCAGATGTGGAATTGCGTTGTCACCGCAGAAGAGCTGCCTCGTGCTGCCTTTCTGTATTTGTACCCACCTTACCCCTCCGGCTTCCAAACTCCACTTTCATCTTTGTCCCCTTTAAGCCTTTCACTGTTCTCCATCTCTGTAGTTTTTCCTTTCCAGAATGTCCGAGTGGATCATTTAGTATGCAGGTTGACTTTTTTCACTTGAGCACAATGCCCACCAGTCGCCCACCAGTGAAGTCCACCCAGGTTGTCACACAGTATCAGCATCTCCTTTCTCTTATTCGTGGAGTACTGTTCCCAGGTAAGGGAGTACCAGAGTTTGCTTAGCCATTCACCCATTGAAGGAATTTTGGTTTATTTCCAGTATCTTATTATCACAAATAAGACTGTCATGAACATTGATCCGGGGTTTTGTGTGAACACAAATTTTCATTTCTTTTCCTCCAGGATGTTACAAATTTCTGGAAAATAGCCTTGCCTGATGGGTAGTACACAGTTTAAGAATATTTCTAATCTTTGGTTACAGTTCAGTAATAAATGATAAAGCTCCTAAGGATTTTATTTAGACAAGACCGTGTCACCATAGGGGATTGAGAATGGAATGCGGAGAGTTTAATGAAATGCTTTTCATCCTTTTTTTTTTTTTAAGACTCCCCAGACAACAAGGAAAAGAAGTCTTTCAGTCTTGAAGAGAAGTCCAAAATCTCCAAAAACCGTGTTCACTATATGAAATTCACAAAAGGTAAAATTCCACGTTTCTTTATTTGTTTTAAATCTCTGTGTTCACATCTGGGTTTCTTAGAGTATTTTTGGCTCTTCACCAGCATCACTTGTCTTACATACAAGATGGAAAGGAGGGACTCACTGACCGGCTCGGTCCAGAGCAGTGCTGAGGTGTCCGCACTTGTGAGTCACCAGGGGTCTTGTTAGAGTGCAGAAGCAGCTGCACTCATGCCGAGGTGGGCCCCAGCTTTGCCCTTAGACTGAGCGCCAGGCCTCTGGCAAAGCTGAGCACGGAAGTTAACTTGCTATTAATATTTAGAGGAGAAGACAGGCTTTTATGGGGCTGAATTTATCACTCAGTACTTTTAGTTACATTTCTCATAGTTGCATTAAGCTTTTTTTAGAATTTAATTTTGGCGTTGAACAGCTTTTAAAATGGACCCATTTAGAGAATCATATAGAATCTATACAAGATTCATAAACATTCATGAAGTGGTCTCTATATTGAGTTCTCCAGTATGAAAGATCTCACTCTTGAGTTGACTCTTCAGTGGTTCCACACCGTTTCTCTGTTTCATGTAGTGCAAACTTAACTGTTCCATGGTCATTGCAAAGTTAGTGTTAGAAAACTTGTCTTCCTCCGTCGCCACCTCGCTACTCTGGTTCCAGGGCTGTACATGGTCAGTCGTGAGTGCAGCTGTCCTCTTTAACCAGGAGGTGGCAGTCTTGTATTGGAAAGAAACCATTTAACGTGGCTTCAACTCCCCAGATATTTTCCCATTGTTACGTATTAGGCATACTTCTCGGGTACAAAGCCCTGTTTATTATATTAATATACTTGAAATATAAGCATGATGATAACTGTGTTATCTGGTCACCTTGTGACAGCTCGTCTCTGGAAGACTGGATGTATGTTTCTCCCTCTATATGGCAGGAAAAGCCCGTCTCTTTGCTTTAGTCTTGGTGACGTGACTGGGGATTCCCTGACTCCTAGAACCCCCTGAACGGCAGTAGGAGCTGGAGTTCCCGCTGCTCTAAACTGTCCATGGTGGTTCTCATTTGGAGCAGGACCCCACAAGGTAGACTGGGCTCGGTGTGAGGGAGGGCTCATGGCAGAGCTGATTAGTTTGGGGGACATGTGCAGAGAGAGACTGGGGCTTCTCCCTTCCATCTCCCGGCAGGCATGGTCATCTGGCTCATCACGTTAGCCCCTCCTCTTTCTCCCAGGATAGAACCTTCTATGTCATTCTCCTGTATAGCTTCTGAGCAAGGGTTCTCTCCACTCCTGACCTGCTGCAGGACAGAAAACAGTCCTTGGTGGCCCCTCAGTCCTTTTCAGGAGGGGCTATGGTCACTTCATCCCCGTCCCTGAAATATCCTTCCTTTTCATTAGGCCCTATAGGAAAAAAAATAGATACAGCAGAAGGGTGCTGAGCAAACTAATGAAATTAAAAGTGCCCTGTGACTTTTGGATAGCATGGCCGCCTTTTAAGCTTTCACTTTTGCAAATAGAATCTTCTTCTTATGGCAGCCTGCACGCATGATTTCACCTGAAGCATTTGCTGAAGCCGGAATAAACCTCTTCGATCTACTTGAATCTGTAGATGCCAGGAGTGTCTTCTTTCTGTTTCTAGTTAGGCCATCCCCTTGCCAGTTCACCCTGTCAGCCTGCTTGGTGTGTTCTTCCTTCTTTTTCTCTCTTTTGAAATGAAGTTTGTGGGACTTCCCTGGTGGTCCAGAGGTTAAGACTTCACTTTCTAATGCAGGGAGTGCAGGTTCATTCCCTGGTCAGGGAGTTAGGATCCCACATGCCTCAGGACCAAAAAACAGAAGCAATATTGTAACGAATTCAATTGAAGACTTAAAAAAAAATCTTAAAAATAAAATAACATGAAGTTTGCTTATTTATTACCTTTGTTTGGGGAGAAGGGAGGCATTGCTAAACAGGGAAGATTAATTCAAGATATATTTTAAAGGTATCAGAGAAGATTGAGTGGGCAAACAGGAGAGAAGCAGAGTGGAAATCAGTAGAAAACACAGAAGGAGGCAGAAATCCAGGTAGTGAGAAAATAATCAGTTGTCATCTATTTTAACAGTCCACGGTGTAAGTTTATTTTAAAGTTCTTTAATTTATTGAAAGAAGTCTCCCTTGTAGAGCAACTGTTGTCACTGAATGTGAATGATAAACTGTGTTTCCTCCACGGAGACTATCTTAGGTCATAGGAACCTGGGTTCTGGTTGTGACTCTCAGACAAATCACTTAACCTCTTGCCTTCTGTCAGCCTCAGTTTCCTTTTTTGTGAAATGAAAGATCTTTTTAAGTCATTGTTGAGTTCTAAAATAGGTTCTTTTTTAGAATTTATCAGAAATGATGCCATTATATGGAAACATGGGTGTTCAGCATAATGGACGATGAGGGTTTTAGCTCAGGGATCTGCTCTTACAGTAACTCACTCATTGGATGAGGAGGGTTCATATTGTAGCTCCATCACTGGTCCAGAAACCCCAAACACGAGAAGGTAGCATTTTATTTAGCTTGGTGTGAAGAATGAAGATAAAAATTTCACTGCAGAGAGATTACAGCAGCAAACAGTATTGCAAAATTTGTTACTGCTTAAATACTGGCTGTAGCATTTTAGTTCTGACACATAATTATTCCTTTTTCTCGTCCTAAGTTTATAATTTAAATTCAACATAATTTATTACATAATTTCAAGATGTTAATTTCATCCATATTGTTTTAAGGGCCTAAACTCAGTGGTAGTTTCTTTTAACCTATAAAATGTTTGGTGAGGCTGTATCTGCAGAGAAAAGAAAATTAGGGAAGATGGCAGTTTCTCCAAAGCCGCTTTTGATGTTTTTAATATTTAACAGGGAGAGGTTGTCCAGAGAGCCTGGTTTTTTGCTCCCAGTCGTGCGGTGGCTGAGTGGGTGGAAGGCTGTGTAGACAGTACTCGTGCAGCTTCGTTGTATTTAGACTTCTTTTTCCTGTAATGATCTGTGATACTTCACTCCTTAAATAAGGAAAGTACTCGTGCTCCTCTCGCATGTCCCGATGGTCAGCTGCTAGTCTGACACTGACTTTAGTGTCCTGACGAGACTGGCTCCCTGCAGCCAGACTCTGCTCGAGGTGGGTGTTCTGCTGCTTCTGGCTCTTTTGACATTTAAGTGTAAAGGAGCACCATTGCAGGCTTTAAAAAAATATTCCAGCTGTCTTATTATCAGGTGTGAGGATCTCATTTCACCCGCTGTTTCGATTCTTTCAGGGTTCCTGATTTTCTCACATTATTACCCTTTCAGAGAAGTTTCCTAATCTTCCATTCCTCGGCTTATTATCAGTTCTATATGTTTTCATTAAAAAACAAAGTCAAAATATAAAATCATCTGTTTTATCCTTCTTGATTGGGGAATGCAAATAAATTTTTGAAGCAAGTGAAGCTAGCTACCTATGTAACACTTCAGTGTTTTTTATTTAACTGGTGTATTTTTCAACCTGTATTTCCTTTCCCTTGTGCCTTTCCTGTGAGTTGAAAAACTCAGCTTTTTGAGCTCTGGTTATAACACAGTGCTCACTGGTTGGGCTCTGTATGCCTTTTGCCCTTAAACTAAGAGAGGCGCTACATCTCCATGATTCTTAAGTTCTTGTGTTGGTTTTTTACAGTTTTACTTGCTTCCCATGTGGACTTCTTGGTGTTATAAGTGAGTCTGGCTGTAGCAGTCATGTTCTTCTCTCCAAATTGCTACATTGATAGACGGGAACACCTGAAAGTCCTCATTATTAGAAAAACAGCTAAAATGATCATAAGTAAAGTGCTGTTCTCTGAAAGAATCAGATCATCCTTTCATGACTTTGTTACATCAGCTTGGCTACTGGAATGTCTTTTATCCTTGGTTCTTGGAGTATTGTGGCTAGTTGAAGACTAGTGGGAACAGAAACCAAATCCAGGCAGATGTCATATATTTCCTATTCTGTTCAATTTTTTGATGTCCTTTTCTCTAAGAGAGAAGTTCATCAACAGTACTTGCTATGATTTGACCATGAATTGAGAATGGAGACCAGTAACTTTCAAACTCATTTTTAATATACATATTGTATTCAAAACTGGCCATAATTTTATAACATTTATAAACTATTCAACCAGAACCATTAACTAATAACTATTTCAATATCACTTCCATCTTCACATTTTCATCTACCTTTAAGTTCCTTTCCTTTGGTCTCTGACTCTTAATTCTTCTCTGTGTTTTGTTTTCCAGATCAAATCCAGAGCAAGGCCTGTAACAGTCCTGGTTTCCACATTTGCTTAAGTGAACTTTGCTAAAGGATAAACATTTCTGATACAAGAACCCGTCACCAAAACTTTAGAAACACTTGCACTTTCATTGGTACATTCTCTTATTAGCTTGACAGCTTTCCCTTTGATTTTTAGCTTGATTTTTCCTCTCTGCCTGTTCATGTTTTGAGATCCTGTTTTAGAACTGTGAGCTTGCATGTTCGTCCCCCGCCTTTCTAATCCCTCCAGCATTCTTTTTAGTTGAGTTGTTGTAAAAGTGATTGTCATTTACATTTCTTTTAGGGTGTCTGTTCCGTTTCAGAAGCTAGCTTACGGGTGGGTGGCCACTACGTATTTTGATCCCAGACAAATCCTTTTTCTGAAATAGAAGCTGCTGCCCTGAATGTTCTCTGCAGTGTGGAATGGGTTACACTAAGGACTAAGCTCAGAACAGACCTCACGCCTCCTGAGGTACCCATGTCTCCCCTCAGTGGCCAGCTTTACCCTCCACTATTCCCGTGCGTTGTCTGCGTTCCCAGCTGGGAGGCTTCATTTTGCTCATGAGTAGGCTTCCTCTGGGATCATCCGTCTGGGCTCTATGGCTAACCAGCTAGAGCCAGGAAGCTTCCTTTATTTCCAGCTCAGGCAGAGGTGAGAGCGGTGCAGAGCCTGTCCTCCAGGTGGGGACAGGTCGCGCCGACGGGACTTATGAGTCTGGTACGGCAGCCTCAGAGACTGGTTTTGGCACCTGGTTTTGCATTACGTTGCAGGGTGGTGTTTTTTTTTTTTAATTTCATGGAGTCACTGAGCAATATCATATTTGAATGCCCCAGTGGTAGCCAGTGAACTGGAACCCTTCTGGGTCACGGCAGTGCTGTGCCAAGTCAGGTTGCTGCAGGAAGCCAAGAAGATAACTGAGTCCGTGACAGTGGAACCCAGGCTTCCAACTCAAAACACAGATTCCTGTGTCTAAGCCAGAGCCTCACTCCCCCAGAGCTTCCAGACTTTATATATGCGTCTACCACGAAGTTGACAAATGGGAGTAGATTTGGTTGGCTGCTCACACAGTATTGTTGGTAGAAGTGGAAATTCCATAGAAGTGAATTTTAAATTAGTTGGTTTGTGGGTTTGAAATTAAGTTAAAGAGTTTAGTGTTTTTAATAAGAATCAAGGATCCTTTGGATACCATTTTTGCCAGAAGCCATTTAATTTCCTACTCATTACTTATCCTTTTATTTAAAATGATGCACTATTACAGTGAAAAAAACGAACAGAAAAAGTCTGAAATCTTTTCACCCTAATGCAGCAATTTTTATTTACATTTATAAAAAAAAGTTCATACATTCAATTAATTATTGAGCTTGTATGTGTCAATACAGGATGTTCTCATTCCTGTGCACAGGTGGGGTTTCGGAGCTATGTATCTTAGCAGCATATTTTTATTCTGCATTTTGTAACCCTCATTGAGTATAACTCCTGTCTCCTTGAAGTAATGGAATTTTACTGTTTACTAAGGGAACGCAGAGGCCCAGAAATTATACCTTGAAAGTGTACCAGTAGTAGAGCTAGCTTGAGAATTTAGTTTTCCTCTCCACCTGCATGCTCAGGTTTGTTTGTACCATTAAGAGGAAGTCAGGGGTTCTGTTTCACTTGTTTGATTTTTAAGTTTAATTAATTGTATTTAGTAATTAAACAGTGTGACTCTGATGCTGGAAAAGATTGAAGGCAAAAGGAGAAGGGGGCAGCAGAGGATGAGATGGTTGGATGGCATCACTGACTCGATGGACATGGATTTGAGCAAACTCTGGGAGACAGTGAGGGACAGGGAAGCCCGGCCTGCTGCAGTCCATGAAGGAGTCAGACAAGACTTAGCAACTCAACAACAAAAGTCTGTGAAAGGGAAAGAGAGAGTTGGTCGTTTACAAAATTGTGTATTTATTTCCAAAACCCAGTTTCATAGTTTCTATTTGTGCTCCGTATTCTAGAATGTATTACTGAAGGCATCATGTATTTCTAGGGAAGGATCTCTCATCTCGGAGCCAAACAGATCTTGACTGCATTTTTGGAAAAAGACAGAAGAGGACCCCTGAGGTATTAAACCACCTATGATTGATACATTGTGTCTCAACACTGATTTTCAACTGTGTCTAGAGCTATTTATGTTTATTACTAATACTGCTTTCCAGACAAAGTCACCAAAACAAAACCTGTAGAGGCTTCATACAAAGGCTAAATGTGATCCTCTTTAATAATAATTGATAGATGATAATAACAGTTGATAGATTATAAGGAGCCTTAAAAAGAATGTGTATTATCTGGGTTGTTTTTCCTCCTGATGTGTGGACTAGACTAACCTCAGGGAAGAACACCTTTTGCCAAAAGCCTGAGCCAGAGGCGTGTTGTTTAGAGAAACAGAGCAGGAATGCTGGGGGCACACTCTCGATCCTCTATGTGGTTTAGGAGTATTTTCTCTAGTGATAAGGCTGAAACAGGAAACAAGCTGGATAGCGGAAGGAAACTGGGAACGTGGGGGAGGGAAAAACTGAGAGAAGGAAAAAAAAAAGGAGTATCAGGAAGTTCAACCAGATAGGAACTAATGGAAATAGTTTTTTAGTGTCTCCCATTTCTTGCTGATTGTCAAATCTGAAAACTAACTTCCAAGCAGACTTTTCTTTTTTGGTTGGTTAAATTAAAAAAAAAAAAAAGAATTATTGATTGATTTCACATGAGATCTTTGGTTGCAGCATGTGGGATCTAGCTCCCTGACCAGGGCTGGAAACCCGGGCCCCTGTGTTGGAAGCCCGGAGTCTCAGCCAGTGGACAGCCATGGAAGTCCCCAGTTGGTTCGTTGTTTCTCGCTAGTTCTGAATTTTCATGTTCTTTTTTGTGACTTGGGTTGAGTTTTATAAGTGGTGTGCTAGATGTGGACTCTTGAATTTGAATTTCCCTTCCTCCTACAAGTCTCTGTCACTCTGCCTCCCCCTCCTCACCCGGACCTGGCATCACCATTCATGAGTTGAGCTGCTTTCCCAGCCTAGGGTTTGCTAAGGTCGTTTTACAAGGAAGCACCTTTTGGTTAGCAGTAAAATTAAACTAAGCCCACAAACAAGCTCATTAACACATTTTAGGTCTGTATTTTTTTGCCAGCAGTGATGACTTCAGTAATTTTTATCAGCATGTTGACCATTGATTTTGAATCGAGATTCACAATAATCTCTGAGCTGGGACATTTGACCAAAGCCAGATAGATCAAATTTTGTGAAGATGTGTAAAATCTCATTGAATCTTTGAAAATAACTCAACTGAATGAGAATTAACTTAGAGGCTGGGAACATGTAAACTGACTACAAGTTTGACCTAAATCAAAATAAGAAATGCAGTATGGTAACTGTCCTGAGTTCAGGCTTGGGGTGCTTTAAGAGCAGCTGGAAGCAACAGATGTTGGGGGTGTTTTCTGCACTGGTGACTGTATTTGAACTGGGTGCTGTATTTTATAAGAATGTGTTCAGAGCATGGCAGTTGGGCCGAAGCGATCTAGAAAGCAAGTTTTGCACAGGACTTAGCAGATGAGCAGTTAGGAAATTCTGCCTGGACTACAGAGAGACCCTGACTGTGAACGTGTGAATGGTTTCAGGGGTCCTCTAGGAAAGGAACAGATTGATGTGGAAAACTTCAGAGGACAGACTAGAACTGGTGGGTAAATTCGTGGGAAGATTCCTCCTCGAGAAAGGGAACAGCATGGCTGGCAGAGCGGGCCCGCCGTGCAGATGTGCCGCTCGGCTAGCTTCCTGCAGGGAGGCTTGCAATAGGTGAGCGTGAGCTGTGTGCCGTGAGCACTTCCGGGTCTAACGTTCTCTGATTCTGGAGGAAAGCGAACACGAAATACTCACATTTGAAATGGTACTTGACTTGAAGGTTTACATTTTCCTAGACTACAAAGGAGAGACCGTTACTCCGATTGCTCTTCCTTATCTTCAGGTATGTGGGCAATTTTGACTTTATTTACTTATGTCCTTTTTCCAGGAGATGGGTCTGAATTGTTTGATGTGTTTAAATAAGAAATGAAATAATGTTGAGGTGAAATAGCAGGCTGTCTTCAGAGGGCCCTGAAGTCCCGCGTGACCACACCTCCCGGCTCGCACACACGCACTCTCACGGCCGCTGCCATCCTCGCTGGTTCTCCCTGCGGCTCTGCCCTTGTCGCTCTGGCCTCCAGTCCCTCCAGTCCTCAGGAGGGCTCCCGCCTTGACTCTCAGCACTCGGTGGCTCCTCTGCACGGAGTGCTTGTCCCCAGCTCACATTTTTGTGCAAACGTTGCCTCAGCTGGCCTTCGTTGACACCCTAATTTATAACAGAAAATACAAACAATAACAGCAAAAATCCGTGATACTCTCGTCCCCTCTCCTTTGCTTTATTTTTCTCCAAAGCAGTTATCACCATCTGAGTTGCTAAATAGTTCGCTTGTACCGGCTGTCTTTCCTTAGTAGACTGGAACCTCCATGAGGGCAGGAGTTTTGTACTCCATACCATCTAGAACCAGGCCCGCCGTGGAGTAGGTTCTCAATGAAGTTTTTGTTGAATTGAATTCAGCTGTTGATCAAGGATACTTTAATCCTTGGGGGAACAACACAGACTAGGGCATCATTAACACTACTACTGGAGAGGTTAGAAACAGCTACAGAAAAAATTGATGGGCCTATACCTGGGCCCAAAGGGCAGAAGTCTCTGAATAGACAACGCACAAAAAAGAATACGTACCGTGAGTAACAGCTCTTCCCAGGCCTCAAACTCAAGTGCCAGGGGGTCCAGGCATGTGACTGGAAATGTGTGAGTAGTCTGACTTTAAGATGACAGGGAGCCAGGGAAACTCATAGCCTGGTCTGAAAGTGTGCGAGATTCACAGAATAATCACCATGATGATGGTGTTGGTGATCTCACAGGACGCAAACTGCTAGTTTGTAATCCTTCACTTACCAGCAAGTGAGAAGGCTGGGCAGTGTTATGTCCGCAAGAGTGGAACTGCATAGTGGAGACTAGCTGCTTGGCCTGTCCTGTTGAGTGTTTGCCAGCGTATACTGAGCGTGTCTAAGATGTGCGTCCTGTCTCCTGGCCATGTGGATACTCATATCTGTCCTTTGTAGGAGCTTGTATTCCTCTGATACTCCAAGTTCTCCTTCTCCATGCTTTGCCTGTCAAGGGCACAGAGAAGGGTAAGAAGCTTAGAAAACGTGTTAGCACCGTGGGCAGCTGCCTGTCTGCAGGTGTATAGATAGCGCCTTCAGTCAGGTTCCTTGCTGGCCGCGTCTAATTCAGAGTGCGGGTGAAATCGTTCCAAGTGAGGACAAAGCATTGCAGAGCGAGATTTTCTATTGAGCACAGCTTTTGATAAAAGCAAGAAGAGCTAGGTATTGACTTTTCGGTGCCTGTTTTATCAGTGGTCTGTTAATCAACAGAGGATAAATTATTGCTCTTCAGAAGCAGGAAAGGATCCCCCTTGGCTTGAAGGCATTTCCACCCTTCTTTTCTTTGTTTTTTTTCTCTTTATTGCTAGAGGATCTTTCCTCCAGCCATTTGCTCCTTGGGGGTTTTGTTAAGGACTGAAGGGAAACTGAAGGGAGCTCTTGTGATTTATCTTCTATCCTTTCCTTTTGGTCACTCCACGGGGCTAAAATAGCCGAGTTGGCTTTAATATGTTGCCATTAGAGACCAAACATTAGCTGGAGTAAACCATCATGCCTCACAATGAAAAATGTCCCCTGATTGGCTAATTAATCAGTCAAAGGGGAATGACATGGCTCTCGGCTTGAGGGACTCTGCTGGAGAGAAACAGGCTGTTGATAAATGGTTTTCCAACAAATTCATATATCAAGGAAACTTAGTCATTTTTTAACTATAGTTTGTGTGACTGCAATTTTTTCCAACTTTTCCTTTTCTGCTGCTCTTGCTGTTTAGGCTGTGTTTTCTGTTGTTGTTGATAGAAAAATATAGGATTTTTAGATATGAGAAAATAAATGCTTTCTCCTTACTCATGTCTGTTAGTCTGATTGCTTTTGATTGTCTAGGCTAATTAGGAGGTGAAAGAAAATCAGATAGCTGTCTCCAAAATAATTGATGGATTATAAATTTTCCTGCCTTCTTTCAAAGTTAAGATCTCCAGATTTGGGTCCATACTGTCTGAATTTGAATCTTGGTTCCAAAGTAATATATGCACATAGATTTAAAAAATTAAGCTGCACTAAACATCACAATATCAATAACCTCAGATATGCAGATGACACCACCCTTATGGCAGAAAGTGAAGAGGAACTAAAAAGCCTCTTGATGAAAGTGAAAGAGGAGAGTGAAAAAGTTGGCTTAAAGTTCAACATTCAGAAAATGAAGATCATGGCATCTGGTCCCATCACTTCATGGGAAATAGATGGGAAAACAGTGTCAGACTTTATTTTTGGGGGCTCCAAAATCACTGCAGATAGTGATTGCAGCCATGAAATTAAAAGGCACTTACTCCTTGGAAGGAAAGTTATGACCAACCTAGACAGCATATTCAAAAGTAGAGGCATTACTTTGCCAACAAAGGTCCGTCTAGTCAAGGCTATGGCTTTTCCTGTGGTCATGTATGGATGTGAGAGTTGGACTGTGAAGAAAGCTGAGCGCCGAAGAATTGATGCTTTTGAAGTGTGGTGTTAGAGAAGACTCTTGAGAGTCCCTTGGACTGCAAGGAGATCCAACCAGTCCATTCTGAAGGAGATCAGTTCTGGGTGTTCTTTGGAAGGAATGATGCTAAAGCTGAAACTCCAATACTTTCGCCATCTCATGCAAAGAGTTGACTCATTGGGAAAGACTCTGATGCTGGGAGGGATTGGGGGCAGGAGAAGGGGACGGCAGAGAATGAGATGGCTGGATGGCATCACGGACTTGATGGATATGAGTTTGGGTGAACTCTGGGAGTTGGTGATGGACAGGGAGGCCTGGCAGGCTGCAATTCATGGGGTCACAAAGAGTCGGACACGACTGAGTAACTGAACTGAACTGAACTGAACTGAAACATTACAAAAAACAACATTCCTCAGTCATATCCCTCAGCTGTTTATCTCCTAAGCCTATTTCTTACAGCCCCTTCATTTTTTACATGGTATCTTATACAGTATATATCTTTACATTTAAAGCACAGATCTTATGTTGACTTTCTTCATGTGTTAGTTCCTGATGTTACCTGGACTTTTATTTTGGTAGGTTAGAATTTAGGCCTTTTACTGCTCAAAATACCGATGCATTATTCTTATTATTTATTATAGTGTTATTTTAGTGTTTGGTGTTTATATTTTTATGACTGTAAATAGTGTTCCCTGCCAAGCCAAGTAGTGTACTCTAATGATGTTTCTTTTCACACATTTATGATGTTTTCTGGGGGGTAGTGGGGTGTAACTGTGTAATTTTCCCCATACCCTCTACTAGCCACAGTGTACAAAACTTTCTGCCGTGTCGTTTTTGTCTGATGGTCTGTCAGCTCGGTGTTTTCCCCAGGACACCGCCCCTCGCAGACCCTCTCGGCCTGTTCACTCTGGATCGGCTGTTGGATTTGCCTTGTTCCTGTCCCTGTAGGTGGTTCACTCCACCTGCCTCCTGTTACCTGCTCTGGCCTGCATCCCATGTCTGTCTCCTCACTCATCTTCCAGCAGCTTTCTGAGAAGGCCTGCAGTTCTGAAAATCTCTATCAGAATATCCTGGCAGATTGTGTGGGTATAGAATTCTGGACTGAACATTATTTGCTTTCAGAATTTAGATGATATTGCTCTAATGTCTTCTGATATCCATTGGTACTCTTCTTATTTCTCTCCATGACACATATTTATTTTGTTTATTTTGTCTTCAAGAGTTCTTAGAATCTTCTTATCCTTGGATTTCTCAAATCTTGTGGAAATGTCAATTGTTGCATATTTTTATACATCAGACTCTTGCTAGGCCTCCCAGTGTGAAGAAGATTCATGTTATTCTATCAGTTCTGAAAAATTACTTTTTATTCTTTGATTTTTTTTTCTCTTTTGTTTTATCTGGAATCATTACGTAAGTGGTGGACATCGGGTTAGTCCTCAGATTTTTCTTATCTTTTGTCTCCTATTTTGTTCTTTTGGGGAGATTTTCTTGATTTTTATCTTCCAACTTTTCTATTAAAAGTTTGAGTTTTGCTCTCACATTTTTAATTCCCCTGAGCTATTCTTCATCACCTGATTGCCCCCTTTTACTTATTTATCTTTATCTTTAAATAGCATCTTGCTCTTATTTCATGGATTGCATATATATTCCCTTGTCTCTGAATGCACGATGTGATGAGATGTACAGGTTGTTTTCCTGTCTTTGTCCCCCCGGGCTCCTTTTCTCTCTTAGTTTTGACTTGTTTCTTTCGTTTCGGAGGAGTTCCCCAGTGTCTGATGTTCCTTTGCTCTGTGCTCTGAGAGTCAGTCAGTGAGCTGCAGATTGAGAGCTGTTTGCCTTGGCAGCACTGCTCAGCGGCTGAGTTGTGCTGTGGAGTGGTCACGGCGGATTGGCTTTTTCCTTAGGGAGCCCCCGGAGGTCAGAACTCTTGCAGGCCTTTTCTTCCGTGGGCTCAGCTTCTCCAGAAAGGCGCTCTTGCCCCGAGGGACCTGGGGCGGGAGGCCACTGCGCATACTCTGTCTGCTCCGGTGGCTGCCTCCGCCTGCCCTCCAGCTGCGGCCCGGAGCGTCTGGGCAGCTGAGCCACCCAAGCTCAGTCTCATGAAAGAGCAAGCCTGGTGTCTCCTCACACAGTTTTATTTTAGGGGGGAAAAATGTCTTTTCCTCATTCTGTAAGTGGATCGGGACATTCAGCTAATAGTTACTAAAGGAAAGAAGGTTAGAAACCGAGAGAAAGCCCTTTTGCATCAAAAGAAAACCTTTGTTCAAAATTTAACAACCTGTTTCCTCATTTATCAGTTCCAAATTGTAAGCTGTTCTGTCTTAAAAGACTTGGGCAGAGGTGTTTTCGTATCCTGGCCCCAGCATTTTTCCGATTCTAAAACAAAAACCCAAAAGCTGGCTTTATTTGCTACTCAGATTTTCTTCCTCATGTGAAGTGTCTTTAAACAGGGTTGGTCTAGAAATAATCTAACTATAAGTTGTCCCTGGCCTCTCCCGTGGACTTCTTCTTCCTGCTCCCCATCCTCTTGAGTATCTCCCACTCCCACCTTCAGAACATGACCCTGGTAAGACTGAAAAGCCCCCACTTCGAAGTGAAGGAGTTTGTGTATTTTTCGTTACTCCTTCCCTCAGCTCTAATGCAAAGTGAAAATGAAAGTCACTCAGTCGTGTCCAACCCTTTGCAACCCCATGAACTGTAATTCTCTAGTGCAGAATATTGGAGTGGGTAGCCTTTCCCTTCTCCAGGGGGTCTTCTTAACCCAGGGATCAAACCCAGGTCTTTCGTATTACTCAGGTGGTGAAGAATCCGCCTGCAATGCGGGAGACCCCGGTTCGATTCCTGGGTTGGGAAGATCCACTGGAGAAGGGATAGGCTACCCACTCCAGTATTCTTGTGCTTCCCTCGTGGCTCAGCTGGTAAAGAATCGGTTCGAATATTCACCTTTGTTATGAATTTTAGCACAACTCATTCTCCGAGCTCCTCGGTTGTCTACAGTGTGTCATGGAAATGTGCAGTTCCCAACTCAGCCTGTAGCGGCGTGTGAGTGGATTGCAGAAAGTACTCTGAGTGTCCAGAAGTACACTGCTGTTGCTGTGAGCCCGGCGTGGAAGCCTCTTAGGCTGATTCCTGTAGCTGGCCAGCCGCCTCTGTGTGCGTTCTCCGTGCATACGTAGGAGGTCGTGGGTCATGTGTCTGCCCCTGGCTCCGTTTTCCTCTCCTGCAGAAAGAATGCACGGCGTTCTGCTGGAAGACAGGGGCCTCGCCTGCTGCAGGCGTGCCTTTCTCAGAATTATAATCGCTCTGTTGGGAAAGATGTGTGGACACTAGTCATGATGCTGAAGTGGACAGGGTCATGAACTCAGGGACAAGAGTGTCTCCTCTTTAGTCTCAGGTCGCCCTTGTGACCCCAAGCCAAGTTTTTAACTTCTCCGGGCCTGAGTTTTAGATGGAGGCATCGGCGGGGTCGCTCCAGGTGAGAACGTCTAAGAGTAGAGGAAACACGTACCCCAGGTTATAGGGGGAAACCTAAGAGCACGAAGCATCTTTTTCATCATTGTGGATCTTATTGACCCTGCGTAGTTGGATCGTGAACCTGAGGATAATATTTGATTTGTTTCTTCCCTTTAACGTTCACATCCTGTCAGACATCAGTAACTCTGTTGGTTTTGTATGTTTAACATAGCTACTGCATTCTCACTGGTTTTCCATGTTTACTGAGGTCCTGATCATTCTTGCCCCTGAATTTCTCTTGGAACTGGAGAAGTTCTCCCTGACCGCAGTTTTTCTTTTCAGAGTGTCCTGTTATCATCTATTCTCTCAAAATCTCTCTCTCGTAGTATTAGTGTCTTCTCAGTCATCGCCTACCTCCCCCCGACACACACACACACTCCCTCCCTC
>SJYQ01011175.1:33175-46870 GCA_006410935.1 Redunca redunca | reverse complement strand
TTGACCTGCGCACCAGACCCTGCACCAGCTTGCTCTGCTCTCTGTTGCTGGTGCGAATGCCTGCTTCTCTGAGCTGCAGAGCACCGCGCCCCCAACCAGGGACGGCCCCTACAGCCCCGGGCAGCTCCTGTCCTCTCACACCTTCGTGTCCCCGCTTCACTGCCTCCACTTTTGTTGCCCTCGCCTGGTCTGCTCTGCCTGTCCGAGTCCTTCCCGTGCAGCTCTAGTCCTGCTTCCTGCCATCAAAGAAGGAAGAGGGGACACACACCGTTGTTCAGGTGAGCAAGCACTGGGCTTAGAGTCCTGGCTCGTTCATGTGTTCCGCAGACTTTGACTAAAGGCCTCTTTGCTGGGCACTAGTGGTGCAGCCGTGGCAGGGCAGACAGGGAGTCCTGCCCTTGGGGCCTGCGTCCCAGCTGCATCTTCGGGAACGGATTCCTCGTGCAGCCTCTCTCTTCACCCACCTCTGCGGTCGTCTGAATTTGCTCTCCTTGTGTGCTGCCTTAGCGATTACCTCTTCATTTTCCTTTGCATCGTGTCTGTCTCACTTCACTCTTTAATTTTTTTTTTAACTTTAAGATTTTTTTTTTCACGCGGACCATTTTTGAAGTCTGCGTTAAATTTGTTACAATATTGTTTCTGGGTTTTTTTTTTTTTTTTTATGTTTTGGTTTCTTGGCCAGGAGTCCCATGGAATCAGCTCCGCAGCCAGGGATAGAACCTGCACCCTTGCACTGGAAGGCGATCTCACCTAGACCACCTGGGGAGTCCCTGTCTTACTCATTTACCCGTTAGACCGTGGCCGTGACTTCTGTCCATTCATAGGCCCTAGCCCGCTGTCTCTAGTAGTTGCTTACTAAGGGACTAGATAACTGTGAGTTAGTTGGTATAATTAAATGCTTAGATAGATTGAACTTTTTTTTAATACTCATGGGAATCCAAATGTATCATTTTAGTTACAGGTTAATTTTCCTGTTTCTTAATTGATAACTGTACTTAAGAATTGTTAAGCTTCTGGTTACTGTTTTAAAAATTACATTAGCCAAAAAAAAAATAAATTACATGAGAAAAGAGCAAAAGAACGAAGTAATGATGTGGCAAAACCTTGCTTGTCATTGACAGAAATATTGGGAGTGCATCGATTTTGTATATATCTGAAAGTTTTCATAATATAAAATCTGCCAAAGAACCCACTAGTTGTAATATTCTTTAATGTTTATTTCACTCTGCTCAAAGAATGGTTGAATTATTTTCTTGGTAGGTCAAAATGTCATGGTCATTCTTCAAGTGCAAAGTTGTTAGGGCCCAGTTTATTTTTGTCATAATGTGTCCTAGTTTGCTCCTCCCTTAAATCCTTTCAATAAGTCTTCTTGTCATCTATGTTAATATTAATAGAAATCAAGGATGGAAGCCAGAGGAGAGAGGGAATAAAGGTGGATGAAGGATGCATGCCACCGGAGAATAGATATTTTGATTCTTCCACAGAACGTAATTTGCCTGTTCTCTGAGCACTTCTTCCCCCAGTACCTAGAGTTCAGCCATGGTCCTTACTTACAGTTCATCATCCTGATGGCGTGGCACAGAGATGAGGTGTAGAAACAGCAGAGTCCTTGGTTTCTCCTGGGTCCATTCTCTGTCTGTTCATGCCTGCTTGGAGTGTAGGGTAACTCATAGGTTTTTGTCATCATTTGGGTTCTGGCAAAGAGACTTTAGTCCCAGAATGGGAACAAGTTCGAAAAATGGTGGTTTGATCATCAGACTTAGGGGTGGGATGCAAAGGCTTTCCAGGCCTACAGTATCCAGATTTGATTAGTGACCCACAAGTGCAGGAGGCTCTGACTCAGTCCTGAGTCAGGAGAACCCGCTGGAGAAGGGAAAGGCTACCCGCTCCAGTATTCTGGCCTGGAAAATTCCATGGGCTGGATAGTCCATGGGGTCGCAAAGAGTCGGACACAACTGAGCAACGTTTCATTTTCCATGAGTGCAAGTTGTTTTCATAGTGAAGTTTACCCTTGTATGTGCAGTGAAAAATTCAGAGGGAATTGTCTTTGTGGCGTGCATTACTCACCGCGGGAAGTCTCAGAGGTTTGTCCCACCAGCCCAGGGGACTCAGGTGTCGCTGGCGCCCTGAGCTTATTCCTGAAGCTGTTCTGTGTGCTCCATGACTTGTGCCTCTGCTCCCCCATCCCCCAAGCTCTTTATTTGCTCATTTCTCTGACATCTTTGGCTTCCTTTCCTTATCTTCACTATGCATTTTCAGCTTACTCATAGGACAGAGTCATGGCTTGTCAGGCATTTAGTATGTCTCTTACTTCCTTTTCATGTTGGAGGGACAGTGTTGTAAGTTGGCTACATTTCAGTGGCTCCCTTGCAAGATGTGATGTTTTCTTTACCACTCTTAGTCTGTGACCAGCAGGGTCTCTCGTGGGGCTGTGATGAAATCCAGCCGTGGATTTCATGGTCCATGATAGAAGTGCTTTTATCTTTTACTCAAACTTGTTTGGCTGGTAGTTAGGATTCTTGAGTTACTGATCACAGGCTTAAAACATCCAGGATCAGATTAGGAGGACAATGGATGTTCTATTTATTAGAAGGGGCTTGGCATAGTTCAGTTAGTATTGATTGTTTCAAAAGCCCGAAAACTTAGGTGCAAATCCCCGTTCTGTCACTCAATCCTCTGTATGACTTTGAGCAAGTTGTAGGGTTTTAGAACAGAAAGGGGCCATCTAGTTCTCCCCTTGACTTTCAGAAAAGGAAACTGAAGTCTGTAGAGGTTGGACTCAACCACCGGCTAGGTGAGAGGATTCCATTCTTCACTTGTGGTTGAGGGACTACACTGTTATCTGCTACTTAATTGCCCTATGCTTCTGCTTCCTCGTGTGGACAGTATGGATAAGACTGTGTGTGTGTGAGAGAGAGAGAGAGCATTTTTGAGACTCATTCAGACAGAAAGCAAATGTAAAGAGTGTCATTATCTTTCAAATGATAGGCAGTAAGTACAAACAAATAACCTGGATCATATTCATTTTCTTCTACTTTAGCACATGAGAACTTGAGTTTGAGGTGCAGTTGTGTGAGTCTTCAGTCTTTCTTCCCACCTTACTTCTCTCTCTGTAGGATGAGCCCAGATTAATCCATGGTATTAGGAAGAATTCACCTAAGTTTTTGTGTGTTCTAGCGTTCTATTTGTAGTAGCAGTATGTACATGAAATGTATTTGTCTCTATTTTGCTGAGCTTGTGATACTAAAATGTAGCAGACCTCTGCCACGGATCCAGTGGGGCCACCACGTCAGCATAGGCAGAGTGCAGAGGGGAGAGTTGGGCAGATTTACTGTCCACATGCTTTGTTACATGGGTTCTGCTGAGTGCATGTGTGACTGGAGGCTCTGGGGCGCAAGGACGAGAGAGTGGTGGCCTTCCCTTTTGAGGCTCGTGTCATCTTGAGAATTTGTACTTTATTCTCAACCACCGTGTGTAGATGAGCTCCATTCTGTTGCTTCAGTTAACCATGACCAAGAGAAATCCAGTTTACTCATAACAGTGCTTGCAGTAAAAGAGCTGGAAAATCAGTCCCGTTGACATTGTGTAATTGTTGACACCGTATAGAAATCTGCAGTGGCATCCAATTGCATCAATGTAGTTTAGTGACAGTGTTGGGTTGTCAGTCGCTCAGTCGTGTCTGGCTCTTTGCAGCCCATGCACTGCAGCCCGCCAGGGTCCTCTGTCCATGGGATTCTCCAGGCAGGAATACTAGAGTGGGTTGCCAGGCCCTTCTGCAGGGTGTCTTCCCAAGCCAGGGACTGAACCCAGATCTCCTGCGTTCCAGGCGGATTCTTTACTGTCTGAGCCACCACCCTTACATTGGCCACTGTCTTCACACATTTCCAGTGTCAAACCAGCCACGAAACCCTAAGGCCCATGCCAAGTAACAGACTCTTACTAGGTAATGTACCTGCGCCCAGGTACTTTGTGGCAGTGACAGTGTCAGTAGAAAATATAATTTAAATTAAAACTAAGACGAACAGAAATCTTAAAGAACAGAGGTGACAAATGGAAGAACGGCGTGGCTTAGTATATGAGGTACAGGCTTGCTGCAGGCCTGGGTCTCAGTCTTAACTCAGCCCTGTGAGTTCTCTGACCTTCAGCAGGAATCTTGCCAGCTTTCCAGGAGGCAGGTGGTGACAGATAGCCCAGCCAAGACTACCTAGACTCCAGTTTGGAACAGGTTCCCTCTTCAGCTTTGTTGGAAGTTACCCTGACTTGGGGGTAAAAACCCTACTTTTCCTAGTAACATTTCTAAGATCCATGTTCAAATCCATACTCCTGGAACATTGTCCTCTGGCCCCTGTCAGCTGACTTCTCATCACTCGGCCCCTGTGCGTGCTCAGGTGCATGGGGACATCTTGTTCTGTTCACCGCGCCCAAGCTGAGAGTGGCAGAGGGGGGCTCCAGACAACTGTGGGCTGCTTGCCCGCTTGGCTTTGGCTCAGCTATCTGTGCTTCTTCCTGCATGCTTCCTCTGGGCTGGCCACTCACCTGTGCATTTCAGATCCCACCAAAGGTGGACTTCCATAAGCCAGGCAGATGTGGTGGGAATGACCTGGAATCTTTCACGGCAGCTGTAGAACGCAGAGTAAGGTGGCCAGCAGAGCCAGACTGGAGAAAAGGAAAGCAAGAGCAGGCAGGCCCGTTCATCTCCCCAGCACCTGCCAGGCTTCTGGGGCCTGAAGGGAACTGTTTATCCTGTGACGTAGAGCAACAACACTGAAATGCTTCAGGCGCGAAGACACGTTTTGAAGTCCTGTCAGTTTTACTGAGACTATCTTACATTGATAACGTATTCAAATATAGCTAATAGTATAAAACATAAATACAGGCCTGTCATACATTTATCTAGGCCTACCATTTTCTGAATTTTTTTCTTCTGTCCAAATAGTAGAATAGATTCCAAATGCACTGAAACTTAAAATATGGACAAATAGAAAACCTTTCTCAAATCCTGTAGTTTATTCAACTAAATCTTAAACATCATGCTGCACTTATTTTTCTAAGAAAATAGGAATAGTCCCCATCTCTAATTTCTTTTCTGTAAAAGTGTTTTTAGGTATTAAAACACTTTTATGTATTAAAACAATACATGTGTGATGGAAGGGGCAACTTTTCTTAGAGTAGAAAGTGAGGTACAGGCAACATATGTAACTCAGCCCAGATAATCCCTAACCAAACTAACAACCGAGGAGAAGGGAGGGTTTTCTCATTGAGGCAAGCCTTTGTGGGGGCAGGGGGAGTGATGATTGTTTTCCTAATATCAAATAATTGTTTCTTGTGCATTATTTGGGAAAACCATTATTTTCTGAAAAAAGCTGACACTAGAGGGAGCTACTGAGCAGTGACTTCTTTGCAGCCCCCGGACCCGCACCATATTAGTTGCGAAAGCAACTGATGATGATGTGGAAGGGTTTCAGTTTCCAGCAGCTTACTACCAAAGAACTTCTCCTAAATACCCACCCAGCACAGCTTTTGACTTTTCATAATCAGTAGTCCCAGCTGCAAGCTTGAGTGATAATAAGAAATTTTATTTTTTCTCCTCTTTAATAATTTGCATTTTATGGTTTTCTTTTATAAATATATATCAATTCAAAGTATACCTTCATATTGACTTTTCCTTCTTGAACCACCTGCTATTTAAAAGCTAGTAAAAAAAACAAATAAATAAATAAAAGCTAGTAAAAAAAAATTTTGTAGCCACACTACCTCATTCATCAGTTATGTTTGGGGCAAATGGACGTGGGAAGGCCTGAAAGCCATCTGTAAATAAGGCCTTGGTGCTGACCATGACACGTCTCTCAGTGTTCCAGTCCTACACACACGCACACACTTGAGTGGGCTCTGAAAGCTTTACCCAGATCACACATGCTCTAGGAGAAGTTAATCAATATACAGAAACCTACACTTCTATACACTAGTAATGAGCAATGAGAAAGAGAAATTAAGAAACAGTCCCACTTATAATTGCCTGAATAAGAATAAAATACCTAGGAACTTTATAACAAGAACAAATTTAACCAAGGAAGTGAAAGACCTATAGTCTAAAAACTATAAAACACTGTTGAAAGAAGCTGAAGACAATACAAATAAATGGGAAGGTATCCTGTGCTCATGAATTGGAAGAATTAATATTGTTAGAGTCTTCATACCACCCAAAGCAATCTATAGATTGAATGCAACTGCTCTCAAAATACAGAACTGTAACTAGTAATCCTAAAATTTCTGTGTATCTACAAAAGATCCCAAATGGCTAAAACAATCTTAAAAAAAAAAAAAAAAAGAACTAAGCTGAAGGTATCATTCTCCCTGATTTCAGCCATACTACAAACTGTATTACTGTAGTCATCAAAACCAGTATGGTATTGGCACAAACATAGACAGACACATAGATCAGTGGAACAGAATATAGAGCCCAGAAGCAAACCCATGTTTATATGGCCAATTAATTTATCACAAAGGAGCCAAGATTATATTATACACTGAGGAAAAGACAGTCTCATCAATAGTGTTGGGAAAATTGGTCAGCTGTATGCAATAGAATCAAACTGGACTACTTTCTTACACCAGATACAAAAATAAACTCAAAATTGATTAAAGACTTAAATGTAAGACCTAAAGATTAAGTAGAGAGGCAGTTGTTTTGGCTTAACTCATCATTTATAGTTTTAACACATTTTAGGATGACTGAGACTCTTCTGACATTGATGGGTTAATGCAGATGTCTTCTCTCCATCAGAAACTGAAAGGACATTAGTTACTATTGTACCATTTTGTAATTAGCAAATAAGTATGAATTTCTCTGTGACTGAAAGTATGCTACAAGTTTACTGTTTCTTTAAATTGTTAGAAATTACCAAAAGATGTCTTTGGAGCTTTTTATCGTGATGATGAAGTGCTAGGAATAAAAGTGAATTTCAGATATCTTTGTTTTTCTTAATATAAATTTATTTATTTTAATTGGGTGTTAATTACTGTACAATATTGTATTGGTTTTGCCATACATCAACATGTATCCACCACAGGTATACACGTTTTCCCCATCCTGAACCCTCCTCCCTCCCCGTACCATCCCTCTGGGTCATCCCAGTGCACCAGCCCCAAGCATCCAGTATCATGCATTGAACCTGGACTGGTGACTCATTTCATATATGATATTATACATGTTTCAGTGCCATTCTCCCAACTCATCCCAATGAGGTACCATTTCATGCCAGTCAGAATGGCTGCGATCCAAAAGTCTACAAGCAATGCTTGCTGGAGAGGGTGTGGAGAAAAGGGAACCCTCTTACACTGTTGGTGGGAATGCAAACTAGTACAGCCACTGTGGAGAACAGTGTGGAGATTCCTTAAAAAACTGGAAATAGAACTGCTTTATGACCCAATAATCCCACTGCTGGGTATACACACTGAGGAAACCAGAATTGAAAGAGACACGTGTGCCCCAATGTTCACTGCAGCACTGTTTACAATAGCCAGGACATGGAAGCAACCTAGATGTCCATCAGCAGACGAATGGGTAAGAAAGCTGTGGTACATATACACAATGGAGTATTCCTCAGCCATTAAAAAGAATACATTTGGATCAGTTCTAATGAGGTGGATGAAACTGGAGCCTATTATACGGAGTGAAGTAAGTCAGATATCTTTGATCCCAGGCATCTATGATTTAAATTTCTTTTCTGTATCTCTGACTCAGAGGTTCTCTTTTTATTTTGAATAAAATATTCATGTGCTAATACTCTCAGACTGCAATAATCTACATGACTCAAACTTATTTTTGTCTTTAGAAAGTTTCTGTTATTGTGAGTTTTACTGTTGTTGTCATTTGGATTGCAATTATATTGCCTGCTGTAACCAACCAGGGGTTCAAAACTTTCATTGAGATCAGTAGAACCACTATTGACTGGTTCAGACTCTCCCTGGCAGGTCTGAGCTAAATACAGAAGGTCCAGGCTATTAAACTGAAGCCTTTTTATTAGACAAGGAGTCGTTCTGGTCATTACCACAACAACAGTAATAATAATGCCGTATTTTTTATGGCGCTTTTGGGTTAGCTTTTACAGTCTCAATGTTGTTTATTCTACATCATGAGATACCAACTCTGAGAGGTGGGCAGGGCGGGTGTTGAATATGAGGGAGATTCAGAGACTTTATTACTTCGTTGAGGATTGAAACTAGTGTTGAGGACCTGTGCCGTGAAACAGGGGTTTTGATTGGAACTCAGGAGCATCTGTGCTGTAGTTCCGCCTCCCGGGGCTGCAGATTGACCTAGCGGAGCTGTGCTGAGGGTCAGAGAGCCTGGATCAGCTTCAGTTCACACCGCGGTGCTGTTCTTGTGGTTGGTTCTTACTGTCAACATTGCTGTAAGGGAGGGATTCCCCCCGGAGATGTTCCTCAAAACACGAGACTGTGTTAGATATTTGAGGATGGGAGTTGATGATTGTCATGTCACATATTTGAATACATGTGGGAAACACCTGATGAAGTGTGTAATTACATAACAAGTTTGTTGTTTTTTTTTTACTGCATTCTTAAAATTATTTATGTGGTTATGAACATGGTATATCTTCAAAGCTTCTATTACTTATTTGACTGTAGACACCTCTTTTTGAAAAACCACCTGTTTATGCCTCTTGCCGGAAGTTGAGGTCACTAAAAGAAGAAATGACCCATAAAGAAATGTAGGCAGAGAAACAGATTTTTATAATCTTTCTGAAGTTAACAAGTTAGTTTTCTAGGACTTGCCTATATCCTCAACATTGTATGCTTAGAGGAAAATTTATTACCAGGATAAAACTAAACAAATAGGACAGCAGTGGACAAGGCATGCCTCGCTCTCTGGCTCTTCTGTATAACAGAATTACTGTCATTTCTTTCCCTGTTCTGTTCTCTGGAGTATGATTTGATGGCCAAGTGGATATCAGAATGGAGGCTGTAATGTAAGTTTGAAAGGTTCTGACTCATCGGATTTCTTACAGATTGTCTTCACTCTGGTGGAAATTAACCAAATCAGAATTGCTGGCAGCTCCGTCTGGCCCGGGGGACAACATCTGTGCCCCTCACCTGCCTGGGGTCCTCTGACTTCAGATGGCAGCCCTCCTACACAGGCTGCCCAGTACCTAGTTTTTGCATACAGTTCCGTAGAAATCTTTCTTATCAGTGCAAACAAGCTGCTTCGTGCATTCAGTGGTTATTAGATAGGCTTTGCAGCATTAGAAACTTTCCATCTCATTCTTTCCTGAGCCCACTGTTTCTCCAGATCTCTGAGCTCTTTTACCACTTGGCATCCCAAGTCATCAGCTAGTTCTCTTTATGCAGTATCTTTACCTTTCTTCTGTGGGGACAGTAGTTTTGCTTAAACTGCAACTGGCAATTAAAGGAATCTCTTTGTTTTATTCACCTGTACAAATTCTATGTTCAGTGGAAAGGGAGGGATGGTAGGCAGTGTGAAAAGGATTCAAGTAATATTTGTGGATAGGGGCCTTTTGGTTGTTTTTTGTGACTCATAATATTTGAAACTCCCTATCATAGACTCGAATTTTAAAAACTGTGGAATCACCTTAATTTTAACTTTACCAATTTAGGTATGCTTTGAGAGTCTTGATTTTTTTTTTTTTTTTTAAATAAGTAGTGTTACAAGGTAAAGACTTTTACTTAAGGTGACATTGATTGCTGAAAATTTTTGTTGGCACCTTTAGAAAGGACCCTTTCTACCTCATTGATTATAGCAGCTAAGAAAGACAGCATATGGGAGTGAGCCAAGTGAGCTTACTTGGCTGAGGAGGAAGCTTGATAACCCTTAGCCCTGCGGGTCTGGTGATATTTTTTTCCTTTGATATTAGCACTTTACCCCCGTCCAAGTGGTGGTTGTTGTTGCTGTTGAGTGCATTAATTTTAGACTTTTTCACTGTTAAAATCAAGAAACTTGAATTTTCTGATGCTCCAAATGAATGCCCTCTTTCTAATGGGCAGAACATTGACCCTCTGTAAATATTTGGAAATGTGTGACGTGCTTTTTCTGACTTCCACCTCCTTTATCACTGTTTCTCTTCTACAGTGATGTTAAAGTTCCCATTCTGACACACGTGAGGAAGCTTGCCCTGAATAAATACAGTAAATAAATGGTCTTTCTCTTCCTGGGAAGAATTCAGAGCACTTTCTGTTTTTTATGTCACAACACAAAAAAATGCCATCTTAAAAATACTGATGCAGTTGGATTTTAGTTTTAAATTCTAAAAGTCTAATTTGAAGGCATACATTATTTTCCTACTCATTTTAAAACTAGTAATAGGGACTTCCCTGATGGTCCAGTTGTTACAACTCTGCTTCCACTGCAGGGGGCACAAGTTCAATCCCTGGTCAGGAACTAAGATCCCACATGTAGCACAGCTGAACCAAAGCAAAAGTAATAATAGGCAAAAGGTCTGATGCTTTTTCCTTCGCCATATTGCTTCAGCCTGCAGCAAATATATAACAAAGCTACTTCATGTGAGAAAACAAAAGTTCCTTTTTCTTCTTGGCTAAAGGAGGTGTATGTGTGAATGTTTACAGAAGCTCTATATTTGTAATTACAGATTTTAATTGGTGACAAATTACCAACAGTGAGCACTGGTAGCTTTGGTTCTTATGAGACCGTTCCTAGAAATACCCCCTCACGGTTCTTCCATTGCATTCTTGTTTCTGAACGGAAAAGTCAACGAGGAGAGTTATTATATTAATTGACAAACAACTACTAGGCCACTAGCAAATCCATTTTTTAACAGTTTACATTTTTTCAAATTCCTAAATCTTTGGATGTAGTTTTCTTATACAAAAGCTATGCTGGACAGCGTAGCTTTCACACACCCTGTTTGAGTTATCGTGCTTCTTCTTTGAATATGTTAATAGACACTCATTGCAATAATATTTGTTTTAAGTTTATCTTAAGTCAGATCTCCACAGGTAATAAGGAACACACTGAAATGACTCATGTTACCATGATTTGTTATAACAACATTCATTAACTGTATTCATGTTGCTGCTTTTTGACAGAGGTCCCCGAGGCTAAACGACTTGTAAACTTACTCTACTTTTATTTTTGAAGATAGACTCCTTTATGTTTGGTTATTAAAACTAATGACCATAAAAGTTAAGGCAAGTGCCTATGTTCCAGTGGCTCTCTGAGTTCTTCCCCTAGCGTTGGCCCATTAGAAGCTCTTGAGTGGGAAAATAATCTTCTAGTGCAAGACATTTGAACAGACCAGGCTCAGGAACACAAGTCTGGGCTCAGAAAACTCTTGTGTCATAAATAATCATTTGGCTTGACAATTTTTACAGACACTTGCTTGTTAAAATAGTTTAGGGAAGGCAAGCAAGAGTGGATACACATTTGAGGGCAGGAACTACTCAAGCTTATGCTTCTGGAAACTCCTCAAGGCAGATCTCCACCTCTGGCAAAGTCTTGGCATGCAGTAGGCACGCAGCCGATGGTGCGAGGGCTGGAGGTGTGCGTGCACGCGTGCACTGAGAGCCGCAGCCGGGGCAGCATGACTGCGGAAGAAGACAGTGCGGAATGGGGCTAGGAGTGCAGGGGGAGGGTGAGCTTCCACCTGGGCATGGAGGATGCCTGCCTGGGGAAGAGGTGGGCAGTGACCTGGGGTAGCCTGTCAGATGGGAGTCTCCAGTGAGAAGGGGTTTATTTTGTTCAGTTGTACATATGATATATTATAACTATATGTAATTGAGAGTCCCTTGGACCGCAAGGAGATCCAACCAGTCCATCCTAAAGGGGATCAGTCCTGGTATTCATTGGAAGGACTGATGTTGAAGCTGAAACTCCAATCCTTTGGCCACCTGATGTGAAGAGCTGACTCATTGGAAAATACCCTGATGCTGGGAGGGATTGGGGGCAGGAGGAGAAGGGGACGACAGAGGGTGAGATGGTTGGATGACATCACCAACTCAATGTACATGGGTTTGGGTGGACTCCAGAAGTTGATGATGGACAGGGAGGCCTGGCGTGCTGCTGTTCATGGGGTCGCAAAGAGTTGGACACAACTGAGCGACTGAACTGAACTGAATATACCTCACGACATAAGTAATATCACAGGTTGTAACTGCATCATATATATGTCTGATGTCTGTACACACACATGCATACAACACAGAATGCTGTTTGCTGCTAATCCGAGTCATAGACACTGTGGGCCGTGCACCACACATTAGAGCGGTCCTGTCCTGTCCCTTGTTCACGGTCAGTTGCTTCAGTTGTGTCTGACTCTTTGTGACCTATGGACCATAGCCCGCCAGGCTCACCTGTCCCTCGGATTCTCCAGGCAAGAATACTGGAGTGGGTTTCCATGCCTGCCTCCAGGGGATCTTCCTGACACAGGAATCGAACCCACATCTCCTGCATCTCCTGCATTTCAGGCAGGTTCTTTACCCGTTGAGCCACCTGGGTAACCCAACCTGGAAGCACTTAGTTAGTGCTTTTTCCCTATTATGTTCACCTGTTGATAAACTGTTAGTCTGAAGGTCCTAAAAATATCACAAAACTTTACATGAGTCCCTTGTCTGCATATGGCATGCCATTTGCAAATCCCTCGTAAATCCATTCTAAGACTGTCTTACTGTGAACCTGCTTCACTTCCTTCATTAGTCATGAGCATCTCCTGAGTCTGCCGTGTGCCGGGCACTCTTCAGTGCAGGCATACTGGAGACAGGCATCCAGGGAACCCTGTGCAGACACACACTGGGAACTCGGTGCTGGGAACTCTGCATGCACTTGGAGCAACTGAGGGATCCGAAGCACAGAAGGGGCATGACCATTTCTGCAATTTAGAAGGATCCCTTGGCTGCAGGAGGTATGGGAAGAAGAGTGAAGGCGGGAGGGTGCAAGACTAAACAGACCCCTCAGTGGAGAGGCTGTTGTTCCAGAGGGGCCTGGAAAGCCTGGGCCAAGCTGGAGAGAAAGGAGCAGGTTTGAGTGATACCAGAGGGCAGGGTGGATGCCCCAGGACTTGGGGTCTGACTCGGCCAGGCAGCCGCACGAGTGGATGGTAGTGTGGTTCCCAGGGACGAGGAGTACCGAGCTAGGAGCAGATCTGGGCTCCTGACAGTGCAGCAGAGAAGCACTAGGTCAGCACGTGCGCATGTCGATCTGGGCCTCCCCTGCTGTCCCACTGTTTCTCTCTTCCCACTCACTATGCATTCACTTGCCTCTCATTTCCTTGCTGTTACTATTGTTTTTTGTCACCTTTCACCTGATGCCACGATGTCCTTTTTCTGTGGACCCATCTGCCGAAGCCTCTCTTCCCTTGAGCCACGTCTTCCTGCTAATCCTCCTTCCTTGTCACTGGGCTCCTTTCTCCTGTCACTTCATGTGATTGAAGGCGTTCTCCCTTGGGTCTCCCCAGAGTCCCTGTAGACACAAGCTGGTGGGTTTGAGGGGGAGAGGCCTTGAGAGAGGCATAGGGACTTCCCCTGGAGGTGCAGGGATGCAGGAAGGGGCTGGGCGAGGGCAGAGGGAACTCAGAAAATGCCTTCTGGAGTTATTAGTTCAGAGTCAAGGTTACACCTGCCACTTGGGATGACAGCAGTCTGCCCTAAGTGTGATTATCCTGGAGGAAAGAGCACTCTGCCCTAAGCTTGTGGGTTTTTTTTTTTTTT
>SJYQ01011175.1:4121-32707 GCA_006410935.1 Redunca redunca | reverse complement strand
CTCACCAGTAGATGCCTTGGGTTGCTCACTCTACTCCAGGGACAGTTCTCCTTGTATACCGGCATTCAATTTTTAAAACGTTTTATTATGGAAAACTTCACATGTAAAAATGCAGACTAATCCAAGCCCCTGCCTATCCATTCCCAGCTCGATTCTCAGGGATCAGTTCAGTGGCCCATACTGCGTCAGCTGTACTCCACCCACTCTTCTCTCCAGTTATTGAAGCAGTTCCTAGACATCACATCACTTTATCTTATTATCGGGTTTTAGCATTTCATTATACTTCTCTAACAGATAAGAACTCTTAAACACACCACCCCAGCACCGTAATCACACCTAAATATTGAACCACGATTTCTAAATGGCATTAGACCCAGTCAATATTCAAAAATGTTCCCAGTTGCCTTGTAATTTTTTAGTGTGTGTGTTTGAATCAGGGTTCTATATACAAATCCTATGCAAGATTTGTATATTGCAGTTAAATGATAATGTCTTTAGACTCTTCTAACCTATAGGTTCTAATTCCTCCTCTCTTTTTCCTTGTACTTTATTGTTGAAGAAACCTTGAGTTCCTTGTCCTACAAGGTTTTTCTGTCTGCTGGATTTTGTTGACTTCATCTCCTACATCCTTTACTATATTGACTACATTCACTTTTTAAGTCCTACAGTGAATCCTTCTACAGCATAAATCGCCGTGCCTGCTGACACCCATCTTGTATCATAACGGAGCAACTTGCCTGGCTCTTTACCAGGTGAATGGTTCTTGCCTTCACGTGACTCAGTGTATTCTGAAAGACAGTAGTTAATATCGTAAGCTCTTCCGAAGTACCAGTGTCCAGAAATAAATATTATAAAGCATAATATCAAATATAGGCTTTCTGTTAAAACGCAATGTGCGTGTTCTTGAAAAATGTTATATTTTGCAGAATTCCATGTTAAAAATAATAGAGTTTGTGGGGAACCTCAGGTAAGAGGTAAACTGCCAAAATCTATGCAGTTTTGTATCCAAGACCACACACGTTGGCCTCCCCATAGCACCTTCCCCCCCACACACACCATCCCCCCCCACACACTGTTGCCTCATGAAATAATTCACTCAGACCAAGGAGACTACTCAGGGGGATCTTTCAAACTCAAAAGCAGTAGCATGAACATGTTGGCTTGTAGCTGCTAAGTTATTAAGGATAGAAGTGGAGCTCTGAACTATGGGGACACCATTAAGCCTGGTTCCCCGGGAAGCAGACTCTCAAATGGACATTAATTAGCATGAAGAAAATATATTGCCAGGTGCTGTGTGGAGACTTAGCTTTGAGGGGTGCTCAGGGGGAGGAAACAGGGTCGGGCAGGGAGAGCAGCTGGGCCTCCATGATGTAGTCAGGTCCTCAGCTGGCTGCCCAGGACCTCCTCAGAATCCCTCCAGATCTTTGCAGGAGCTGGGCCTTCGTGGCCCTGCAGTGAGCAGTCACGAGGGCCAGGCCCCTGTGCCCCAGGAATGGGAGTGTGACCTTAGGTCGGGTGGCTGCTTCCAGGAGGACTGACCCAGGGGCAAACCCTTCAGTCCTGAAGGGCAGGTCTGGGGATGCAGCACAGCCGTTGCTGCCAGAGCTCATTTTAATTTTCTGAAAATAGAGCCGAAAGGGTTCTGCCTGAGCAACAGCCAAACTGAGAGGTTTGGGGGTGTTTTCCTTTCCTTCAGGGAGCATGTTTTTGCTCACACTGTCCTGTCTCTGCTAGCCTAGGAAAAATCACACAGCTTCCACGTTTTACTGTGACTGTTTACCTGTGCCAGACAAACTGCTTGTTGTTACAGATACAGCTGTTGTCACACTACAAGCTAGGCAAGAGGAGAGGAAAGGAATAATATCAAGGCCTCTTCACTTTTTCATTGACTTGAGAAAGTGTCGCCACCCACAGACTTGGTCCTTGGTGATATTATCAGGCTTAATGGCCCTTGAAAAACTCACCTGAAATGTAAGGCTCCTGCCACAGTGGCACGTGGTCAGCTGCACCTGACTTAGGCATCCTCCCCCACCAGATGTCACGTCACAGACTTGCCTGGTTAGTTACTACAGAGCAGCCGAGGAACTGAGAGAGGAGTCGTTTCTCTGGTTGTCAAAGCTCTCAGCTGGCTAACTCCTCTCAGTGACTCTTCACGTGTGTTGACAAAGAAACAAGTGGTGAAGGGCCAATTCTATAGCATTCCAAGGTGTTTTGGATTAATGAAAATGTGAAAGAAATGACCAGTGTCATGCACTCCAAATAGCTTTTCAACATGTGCTTAGACATGTTTTATGTGTCTGACTTCAGTAACCTTGATTTGGTGAGGTTTCTGTGTCTATAAATAGGGAAGCTACTTTGCCTAAGAACAGTCTGAACATTGAGTGTCCTGTGGAATCTCTGCATCTTCAGGGGTAAGATGGACAGTCTCATCTTTCCACACAGCATGTCCTAGTTCTCCCAGATTAGCCACACAAAAGCCCTTCATCTCCTAGCCATAGCACCAGCCCAGGATCTTTTAGGTAACCAGTCCTTCCGTGTTTAATTCAATTTCCCTGGCAACAAATTGCTTGTTGTTTCGCTAAGGAGGAAAGAGTGTTCACCATGCGTTGCCGTATTCCTTTCAGGATGCATGACTCCATCCTCACATGGAGAATGTGTACCCACATATTGATATATAGAGAGCTATAGAAAGTCATATACCACAACATGCATTCATAAACTGGTTATTTAAAAATTGCTGTTTCAACACTGGCTTGTTCAGTGTTGTTTAAATAAGTATTTCTCTTAGGCACTCTTTGTAATTTGGACTATTTTGTGATTAAGTCATTTGGAGAATTGATCATTGAAACACTATTGGATGAAGCATAAGAATCTTGTCTTCTGTAGACTTTGGATGGAAACTATTAAGGAGGATTCTGATTTGTTAATTTGCCAGGCCATAGAGATAATGTGGGAAGCTTAAACTCAGCCCCAAATTAGTAGGATTTCACCAGGAGTTCTTAGTGTAGTTTAATAGAATTCTCAGTGCTTATCATCATTACATTGTAATCGCAAGTAATTCCACTGGATCTACTTTTTAACAGCCAAAAAATTATGTTTAAAACAGAAAATCTTTAACCTAAAGCTTTACAGGAATTTTCTGGCTAATTGTTTTCTTCCATAAGGTTTAAATGATAAGTTCTCTGTGTTTATTGGGAGTCAGAGTTCTGGTAGGTCTTTCTTTCTTTTTTGGTATTATAATGGTATTCTAATATTTTAATCGGAGTGTAATTGCTTTACAATTTTGTGATAGTTTCTGCTGAACAGCAAAGTGAATTAGCTATACATATACGTCTATCTCCTCCCTCTTGGACCTCCCACCCCTCCCCCGCACCCCACCCCTCTGGGTCGTCACAGAGCGCTGAGATGAGCCCCCTGTGCATTACACAGGTTCCCACTGGCTGGCTGTTTTACACGCGGTGGTGGCTATCTGTCTGTCCTAATCTCCCTTGTCATCCCAGCATAAGATGGTAGGCCCTTCTGTTGCTCAGGGTTCTGGTACTTCTTACCTGAAACCCAGTGAGGTGCTAGGAAATTCACTCAGCCTTTTCTTCTCTTCAAACAGCACTCAATCTCTGCAAATAGCACAAGGCCAAAGTGGCTGGGTTTTGTTTTGTTATCTGTTGCCTTTCTGATGTTTTCTGCATTAGAAAGAGTCATTTTAAGCAATGTAGTAGCTATAGTGACAGCCAGCCTGCTTACTTGCATCCCCTGACATTTGTCCAGGGCTCCTTTTGTAATTCTCATTCCAACTCTTAAAATCGTATGGAGGGCCTCAGTTTTACTTGACCAGTTTTGAAACATTTTGTGGGTCTGAACTTTAAATATCCTTGCTGCTGCTGCTGCTGCTAAGTCGCTTCAGTCGTGTCCAACTCTGCGACCCCATAGACGGCAGCCCACCAGGCACTGCCGTCCCTGGGCTTCTCCAGGCAAGAACACTGGAGTGGATTGCCATAGCCTTAAATGCATTTACGTGCTTAAATGCATTTTATGTCTGAATTTCTGTAACCTAGAGTAGATGGGGTTTCAAACAGAGAAGCTGACCTGAGGAAGCTGCTTTCCCTAAGTACAATCTGAACATTCTTGTTGGTGCTCTTTCTAAAAGGAAGCCTGTAGGCCTCCCTGGAAGCTCAGTAGTAAAAATCCACCTGTCAGTGCAGGAGACACAGGTTCGATCCCTGGCCCAGGAGGATCTCACATGCCTCGGAGCAACTAAGCCCGTGTGCCACAGCTACTGAGCCTGTGCTCTAGAGCCCAGGAGCTGTAGCTATGAGCCCACGTGCCGCAGCTTCCAGGCTTGTGCGTCTAGGGCCCGTGCTCCACAGCAACAGAAGCCCCTGCAACGAGAGGCCTGCACACCACCACTAGAGAGTAGCCCCTACGACCCGCAACTAGAGAAGGCCCGTGCTCAGCAATGAAGACCCGGCACAGCCGAAACTCAATCAATACAGTCATTAAAGTAAATAAATAGAAGGAAGCCTATAATAGAGTATCAGTTTTAGACAGTCATCTAATTCTTATTCCAAGATTGTTTCAGATTCCAAGAAAGTTTCAGATTGGATGTTGTTCACCTGCTTACTTTGTGATCCTAAGAAATTCTTTTTAAAAATGTGTAATGTCCTTTTAAAAGTGACATTATTCATTTAGTTAAGTCAGTCATCTAATTTTAGATCATCACCCCCATGTCCATCCCAGCCCTTCCTCCCTGTTACCATGATAAATACATTTTTATGGAGGCAAAAGCTTGGCTTTCATACTATTCTGTTTTTTCATGGGTCCCAGTTACTTGGAATTGGATTAATCATGATGTATGACACATTATTGTTGGTTACCATGTATCTTAGACTCCTTTTTAGAGATCCCAAGAAAAATCTAGGACTATTAGGCTGATATCTTGGAGGCACCTTCTTAAAATTACTGGATGAAAGCAGCTGTCTTTGAGTTGAGGTTACAAGCGAACCTCAGAGCCCACTTTCTAATCATCTGGGCTCAGCCTGGATCTTATGGTTGAGCCAGCACTGTGTAACAGGCCATGCACACAGAGGCCCCAGGTGTGGCCACAGCTCCCTGAAGTATAGTCTCTCATTATTTCATCATTCTTCTTCTGAGTAACGTTATTTTCATTGCTTTCTTCCTTTATAGTTCCCTCGATCCAGACCCTTCCAATTCCTTTTTCTTCTTAACTCAGATGTTTCTCCTTGCCATCCAAGAGCATTGTTGAGTGACAGATGATTAAACAAATAAGACACAACGCTTTTTGAATGATAAAGTATATCGTGAGCTTATATTCACATTGCTCATTCAAATTCAGGACCACAAGACTTAATGTCATTAATCTTTTGTTTTTATTTAGCCACAGTAAGAAATCTAGGAATTTCTCAATTCTAAAAATAAAAAGCATTTAAATGCCACATTATCCATTTGCTTATTTCCCATTGAATACATAGTAGTCACAGAATAACTTCAATAACTTGATTATCAAAAAGAAAAAGTAGGTTGAGGTGTTTAAAAAAAATTTTTTTTTGGCCAATTCTTTTTGTCCTTTACGGTACATCTATTAGGTTATGTACAGTCAAATTACAGTATTTCAAAGTCATTGGAATTTTGTTCTGTAAAATAATTCAACTGACTGGTTGCAAAACCCAGTTCATTTCATTTAAGTTTTTTAGAATTGTATTTATTTATTTTTGGGTGTCTTGGTCTTCGTTGCTGTGTACAGACTTTCTCTAGTTGTGGAGAATGGAGGCCACTCTCTAGTGGGGTGCATAGACTTCTCATTGCGGTGGCTTTGCTTATTGTGGCTCCCGGACTCAAGTTCAGGCTCAGTAGTTGTGGTGCGTGGGCTTAATTACTCCACGACACATGGGATCCTCCCGGATCAGGGATAGAACCCGTGTCTCTTGCATTGGCAGGCAGGTTCTTTACCACTGAACCACCAGGGAGGCCTTCATTTTATTTTTAGAAATTGCATTCTTAAATTTTACTTTTGTTATATGTCCACTGATTCCTGATTATATTCTCCATTTTTATTCTCTTCTGTTGTAAATCATTCACTTCTGTAATTTAAATTCTGCACAGACATTTTGCATGGAGCCTGGTTCCAAGATCTTTCTTCTCTGCCTTGTTATCCCATTGGCCAGGCTGTGCAGCTCTTACCGCTCACACGTAATCCCCAAAAGAAAACACTGGTTGTCTAAATGAAGGCACACCTACTGTACAGCAGAAACAACAGTGTAAAGCAGCTGTTCTCCAAGAAAAATTAACTTAAAAGTTAAATCAGTGGAGGCACGTGTGCCTACAGAAACCATTCTGTCTGCAGCCTCTGGTTTACAGGCCTCCCGCCGCGTGCCCCTCATCGCGCCCCCCCCACCGCAGGCAGACAGGCAGATCAGACTCCTGCTACGTGCCCGGAAGCCAGTAGCACAAAGCAGTTAGGGGCAGGGCTCAGAGCAAGGAAGGTGCTAGTGCATTCCAACCAGAGAGGAAGTTCTTATAAAAACGTCTATCCCTGTTGCTGCAGTTTTAGCAAAGTGAGATGTAAAATATGGGTGTTTTTAACTTTTTTTTAAGACAGTTTTATTTGGACCGGACCATTTTGAGATATATTAAAAACCTCACATCTTTTCTTCATTCTGCACCCCTTCCTACCTCCCTCCCTCCAATCCCCAAGCTGCCCGCCACCCAGCCCCTGCTTAGGCTAGTTTATTGCCAGTCATGGTGCTCTCTGCTCTGGAAAGTAGCAGGAAGAGCTGATAAGGTGCCGAGGACAGAAATCTCTGGTCTTATCTCTCTCCAGCACACGGAGCCGAGAGTGCGTCCTTTTCCTGTCCTCGGACAAGAGACATAAACCGACCATCTCCTGGCAGCCCTGACTTCAAACAGGGCTCGGGGGCCTGCCTCTACTTTCTGTAAGGCCAGAAAGGAGAAAGTGGGTCATCACTGTTTTGAAGGTTGTTTTAGTACCACTAAATATGTGTGTCATCTTCCAGATCAACAAACATAACTTCATAATAAGACACGAATGAAAAAAACAGAAGGAAAGAAAAAGCAGCAAGGGCTGAGGGAAAGAAAGGGCTACTGAAACAGCCAGAGCTGCAAGTCCCTGGGCAGTTTTGTTTGGTTAGACTTTTGCCAGGTTTGGCCTGAAAGGATTAGATTTGGCTTTTTGTTTGTTGACAGATCAAGCGAAAGGTTTAAGAGCTTTTGTGATAGTAAGAAATCAACACATAGATGGCCCAGTGTTGGAGGAGAAGAGTGAAATATTGATACATTTTCCCCTTGCTCCCTCTGGCTGGAAAGCAGAAATAACATTCTCTCCCAGATCTCCATCCTGTGCTGTAATGAAAATAGGATGCAGGGGTACCTTCCTTTGGGTTAGATAGAGCACAGCTAGTGGCTAGCGAGGTGGCGCTCAGCTTCTCTTGCTGTAGTCTGAAGTGACTTGTCGGGACACTGGTGGCGCAGGTCGATGCATTAACCGTTTCTCCTCTGGGTCCTCTTTGGAGCCACACTAGGTAGGAGGCAGTCAGCCTTGACTTCATCCTCAATCACTTAGACCCTCAGAGTCTACTTTGCAGCTTAAGACTTTACACTATCGAAGAGACCAGGTTTGGTACTTTGCTACCACTTTTGGAAGACACTGGTCCCGGGCCAGTGCTCACAAACAGCCAGTTGTTGGAATTCCAAAAGTTAATAACACCTTAAGAATTGTACTTATTAGGTAATGGTAAATGTCCAATTTTATTCTTGAAAGCTTCTTAGTCTCCTGTTACTGAGTGCTGTGAAATTATCTAGGCTACAATGAACATTAAGATTGTAATGGACCTTAGCAATAGCTGTTGCTTTTCAAACTGTATTCCATAGAGCACTGGGTTTGTCAGGGGCCTGACAAGGGGAGAGGAGGTATTTGAGCTCTGTTTCCCCCAGCGCCACCTCAACCACAGTTCCCCTCCGGTGTCACACACTAACCTTCTGTTTAAGATTTTGCTTGGAGAAAGGCATACACTGCTAAAACCATGTTTGAAAAAGTCACTGAGTAGCCCTTCTGCCTTGTTTTGCAAACGATTTGCTTTGAGGTCCAAAAGGACAGATTTCTTGACACCTAGGTCATTGCCATTTCTATTGTACCAAACTCAGCCCCTTCCTTTCTTTCATTTGAATACCAGTGCCACTCAAAGTATGGCCAGCCTGTGACAGGGCAAGAAATTGAGTAAGCATTTAGAAACTTTTATAATAGTGTGATATTAATTTTTAGAAATTGGAACTTGTGTTTTACATGTCTTTTTGAAATTTTGTCTTCCTAGTAATTTTAAATTTTCTTTTTAACCAAAAATCTTGGTCCGCAAAGAATTGGAGATTTAAAAAGAAAAAAAGTAAAAAATTGTCCTTTTTTGATAGTTTGGGAAGCGCTGTGCTGTAGGCATTGAGTTGAGCCAGTCAGGGGGCTACAAACAAGCGGCAGCTCTTGCTTTAGGAACTTTTTGGGTTCTGAGCAGATAGGGAGGCAGTATATTACTTGTTCTTTCTCTCTAGTAATTTTTAGCTTATAAAATAAGATTATAGCTTATGTGAAACTAAGAGATTATATATTTAATAGCAGTGATAATTTTATTTATTTTTTGTGAACTCTCTGGAATTGTAATCTCAGTTTAATTGGTTAGAGGTTTTGTTGAATGGAGTTGTGTTGCAGTTAGTTTTCTTGTTTAGTTTCTGTCTATTCTAAAAAATAAATTCTCCTTATGTATTATTAAAAAAAAATTATTGTGGTAAGAACACTTACATGAGATCTCAGACCATCCCGCCCCCCTGTTTTTTAAACTGTGTGTCTCCCCCAGGTGGGAGCTCCTTTCTGGGCCCCAGGCCTGGTCAAGTCAACAGTAGCCACTCTAGCAGCTCCATGAAGGGCTGGATGGCCACATTTTGGGTCCTCAGTCTCTCTTTTTTTATGTAATTTACTTTTATTGCATGACTCAGTGTCTTCAGAATTTTATCTAATTTACTCTTACTAACTTGTGCCTGCGTGTTGTCGTGCCTGACTCTTAGCAACCTTGTGGACTGCAGCCTGCCAGGCTCCTCTGTCCATGGGATTTCCCAGGCAAGAATACTGGAGTGGGTTGCCATTTCCTCCTCCAAGGGATCTTCCCAACCCAAGGATCAAACCCACATCTCCTGTATCTCTTGCATTGGCAGGAAGATTCTTTACCACTGAGGCACCTTAAATATCCTTTAAACACAGAATTATTTTGCCCTTCCAAATTTACTCCTCAAAGTATTTTAGAAATATTTTTATTTCCTATTTTAATTTCTGGTCAATTAAAAAGAGGTCTATAGTAGAGATTGTCATATACTGAGTGAAGTAAATCAGAGAAAGACAAGTATGACATCGCTTATATGTAGAATCTAAAGAAATGGTACACACGAACTTATTTACAAAACAGAAGCTGAATCACAGATGTAGAAAACAAATTTGTGGTTATGGGGTGGAGGGGATAAATTGGGAGACTGGGAATGACATTTACATACTACTATATTTAAAGTAGATAATAATAACCTGTCGTATAGCACAGGAAATTTTATTCAGTACTCTGTAATAACCTATATGGGAAGAAAATCGAAAAAACAGTGGATACACACACACAGATAAAACTGACTTTACTGTACACCAGAAACTAATGTAACATTGCAAATCAACTCTACTCCAACAAAAAATTTTAAAAGACATCTATATGATAATTAATTTTATATAGTACAGAAGAACAGAGGGAGAGGACTTAATAATAACTTTGTTCACCTAAATTAATTTATCTTTCTCTTCTTAATAATGCTGACTCTTCCAAATAACTGTTCATATTCTATTCCTTGTTTCAAAATACTAGATTCTCTAACATCTTCAAAAGATGCTATGCTTTCTATAGTAAGAGGCCTAAATTTGAGTTATTATGATTCTTAAGCAATTTTCAAGTCGGTGGAGTAAAGAAGGAAGAGACAGACCCTTTGTTAGCTGCTGTGTCTTCTTTTGGAGGTCCCGGCACTAGCCTGAAACCACTTATCAAAGCATTTGTCCTGCCTCCAGAGAGCAGGGAATGGGACCAGTTGACCTAGAATTATTAAATACAGTCAACTTGGATTATTTTTAGGCTTCATTCAAAGCAGTTGGTACCTATGTCACATTGATCATTTCTAGCTTTGGAGGAGCCTCATTTATCTTGTAACAGCCAGTATGTTGTGAGCTGTTGCCACACGGATCACTGCAACTTTCCAAGCCTTGAGACCTTTCAGGGAGGCTGGAAACCTGCTCCTTTCTTCTTTCCCCAGAGGCTGCATGACTCTTATTAGGAGCTCTGATGTCAGTTACTTGAGAGGAGTTGTTGTCATAGAGAACCATCCTTTTAAAATATGTTTACGTTGGCTTTTCTTAATGAGTGGTCATTTGAGCAGCTGATGAGGCAAGTGGAAAACAAAATGAACAGCTTTGTTAGCACTGACCTTCCTATGAGAAATTTGGCATTATTTGTATTTCACTGCTGTTGTCCAGGGAAAAGCAAGATATTTTGTCTCTTCCAGTTCCCATTATCTTCTCTGAGATGTCCAGTTCATTTCTCTGAGTCTGTAGGTTCCAGGCAGTGTTCCAGCATTTTAACATTAGAGAGGCTACAGGAGGTTGTGAGTTCTCTTTAACATCAGATCACTTCATAACCAAACTTCCTTGTCTGCCAGAAATCAAATGGCAAATAGCAGCCCTCTCTAGGACTCACCGGTATAATTCAGTAAAGTACCAAGAGACTACTTTACTGAGATTAGAACTTCATCAAAACCCAAAGCCCTCCAACTCGGGGGTGTGTGTGTGTGTGTGTGTGTGTGTGTGTGTGTGTGTGTGTACTTCACATGCATCTACCACTTCCGAATAGCAGATTGTATTTCACAATCAGTTTATTCATTCATTCAGCAGGTATTTACTTAGCTTAGTTACTTAGTTTACTTATATACTGGAGAAAAAACACATTTCCACAATTTTTTTTCTGATGAAATTCAAAACTTTATTTAAGTTTGAAATTCACATAATTTTCACATGTCATGAAATAGTCTTCCTTTCATTCCCCGCCCCCCCAACCCCAAACTATTTATAATGTAAAAAGCGTTCTTAGTTTGTGAGGCGGAGGTTGGATTTGGCCCTTGGGCTGTTCTCTGCTACCCCTGTTCTAGACAGAGCCCTCCCGGAGACTTCCCTGGTGGTCCAGTGTTTAAGACTCTGCACTTCCAAGTAGGGACGAGGGGCACTGGTTTGATCTCTGGATGGGGAACTGAGGTCCGAATGTTGCGTGCTGTGGCAAAAAAAAAAAGAGAGAGAGAACTCGGGCCCTCCTGGAACCCCTGCACAGACCCTGGATTCCTAGAACCTGTATGAATGAGCCGATACACATGACACACACACATAAAGTTAAGAGGTGCTGCATAATTCTAGTCCCATTGTGCTTTTTTATTTTTAACCCCTCTTCAAATCAAACCTTCCCTCTGGTCAGTAGAGTCTGGTATTTGTTTTTAACTCTTAGGATACTTGCCCACCTGAAAGTGATTATGTCTTCCAGGCAGATTCCACAAGGCTGGTTATTTCCTGAGACTTTGTACGTTTAGCCTAACTCCAGATGTGAGTAAATGATAATCTTGAAAAGAAAAAAAAAACACGCAAGATTTCACACTTGAGTAAACTTCTTGTGAGTGCAGAAATAGCTCTTTGTGAGTGAAACACTGTTTTCAGTCATGTGGAAACCAAAAAGATGCCATAGAAGGCAAGAGAAGAGGTGTCGACAGAGTTGCACCATCCGTGTTTTCTAAGCAGCGTGCTGATCACTTCTGAGCTTAACCTTTGGAGACAAACCATTTTGATGACTGCCCGCAGTCAGCAGCTTCGACAGGCGTGTGATCAGCTCAAGACAACCTGCAGCCTGCGCCTTAGCACCCTGCTGTCAAGGTGGGGCTTCTAGCGGAACTTGACCCGACTGTCTTCTCAGAACGTCTCCTACCTTTGCCTCTAATGTGCCACAGAACTCTCTTGCTTTCCAGCTTCTTCTTCTGATGGCAAGAACAGTTAACCCGTCCAGGTTATTTTATTGCTTGTGTTCAGCTCACCACCCAGCATGCCTGTGACAGTGCCCCTACAACACACCACCTCGTTTTGCCGATTTATTAATACCTGGTCTTCTGGAAGGTGGTGTGATAACAAGTGGAATAACAGACCAGAGGAGACACCAATGGACCATTTGGCAGAGCTGGGCATTGCTCAGGACCACCGGGAGTAATTGGCTGATCACATTAAAAAGGCTCTGGGATGTACCTGTGCTAGTGCCCCAAGAGGCAAGGTGGCATCTGATTAGAGGAACATGGTTTCATCCTGTAAGAAGAACAGCCACCTCAAAATGCCAGCTGTCTCTTTCCTTCCCACTGTTCCACGCACCTTCGAGTCATTGGCCCTGCCTGGCTTGCAGGGGAATCAGAGCCAGCAAACACAGAGCTTCTGGTGCAGCGGGGGCGGTGGGAGTGCTTCCCAGCCTTGATCTGCCTGCGATTGGTGTCTTTGTGCTTTCCTGGAGTCCTTATCACATGTTGGCTCTTGAGAGGCTGTGCTACAAATGAAATAGGAGTGGTTCCTGCCTTCAGGGAACTTACAGTTTCCATGGGAAGATGCTTAGAAAACAGACTGTATGAGACCAGAAGGTAAAAGTAATGAATTGCTAGTCACAGTAAAGAAGAGAGGTTGTTGCCCAAGGGACCAGCTTCTGGGGGGAGGCACTTTTGTACTTGATCTTTAAGGAAGTGATGCCCACGGCTGCATATGGAGGGTCTGAAGAGTACTGAAGCGAACATAGTGGATGACCCCCGGCAGCGTCCTCTGCCCCCTCTGTCGGCAAAGCGTTTCGTGCCCCTACAGTCAGGCACTGCCCTCACCTCAGCTCTGCCCTCCTCTTGATGGGACATGAAATCACTTCTGACCTGAATTCATCACTGTCCTAAGTGGATGGATGCAACTTCTACCTCCCACGATGACATCAAGACATAATTAATTTGTGTTTGTCAGAACTGACCCGCTGGAAACCTTAGAAAATATGCCAAGTGTTCTTTCGAACTCCTCACTTGCCAAGCTCTCTTAACTCTTCCCAGACTGATCCAGCGAAAGCTGACGACAGGCCAGGGCGGAAGTGAGCTTTTGTTCATCACAAGCCACGGCACTCAGAGCTAATGCCCCCACTGCCGAGTCTACCACCCTGGAGCTCTGGTGTCCGCTTTTCCTTTCAGTGAGGAAGGCTCACTGAAGGATTACTGTTGCTGCCTGATCTCTGTGTCTTGGCATGGAAATCAAAAGCCTTCAATCATCTTGTAACTTAAGATCAGCAGTGACACATGAGAAAGGCTAGGTTACTAAGTTTTGCCTTTAAACTTCATCCTGGACTGTAAGCTTATCACAAGTGGTAAGATTTTAGGTTTAAGGTGCATCTGCTATAAACATCTCTCTAAATTCTCCATCCAGACTGCTATGTTTCCCTGCCTCAAACGTTACTAACAACAGTCGTCTGAGAGTAATAAAGAAAGTCCTCTTTATTTGGTCCTTTCACTGTTATTCCATCTGATTAGATATGTGTGAGTGACACGGAGGACAGGGAACCCAGGAGAGCTTGAGCACAAGGCTCATTGAGCTGCCCAGCCTCTAGAGAGAGTGCCTACAGAAGTCAAGAGCAACCTCTTCTGAGAAAAGGAGACAGGCATCTCTCAGGCACCTGAGGTGACTGCAGTATGTATGTGTGCTCAGTCGCGTCTGACTCCTTGTGACCCCGCGGACTGTAGCCCGCCAGTCTCCTCTGTCCATGGGATTTCACGCTCCCAATGTGGGGGGTCCAGGTTTGATCCCTGGTCAGAGAACTAGATCCCACGTGCTGCAGCTAGCACTTTGCATGCCTCTGTTAAGACTGCGTGCTAAGTTGCTTCAGTCATGTCCAACTCTGTGCGACCCTATGGACTACAGCCTGCCAGGCTCCTCAGTCCATGGGATTCTCCAGGCAAGAATCCTGGGGTGGGTTGCCGAGCCCTCTTCCGGGGATCTTCCTGACCCAGGGATTGAACCCACATCTCTTATGTCTACCTACGTTGGCAGGTGGGTTCTTTACCACCAGCGCCACCTGGGAAGCCTACAACCAAGACAAGATGCAGCCAAATAAATAAATAATATTTTTTTAAAAAAACCTTAAGTACAAAATAGGATTGTTATTTTAAAAGTTACAGCTTCTTACCACCTTTTTTAGAAACATCAGCGTGATTTCCAGGAACTAAATTTAAAATAGATTTATATTCCAGTTAATAGTCAACCCCAGCTTCTTGCTTTTATTGATTTTAGCTTCTAATATATAGTGTCAGTTCTTTTAAATGTATTCTTACAAACTATTCAGTGTAATAGTATTTGGCCCCTTCTGCTCTCCTAAGTGGTATTACTAGGTGTGCCCTCTGGCAGATGGCTGGTATAAAATATTTTTATACAGGTGGTTAGTGTAAAATATGTTTCTGTGCATGGACTTGTAAGTGCATTGCTAGCGCTTCTACATCTCGATCTGGCAGGTGGGGTGCTAGGCCTCTCTGAGCCGAGCTCTTCCTGCTGCTTGCCTGTCCTGCCTCACTCTTCCTCCTCTGCTCTCGGTGTCACAGAGGGATGGCTGCCCCAAAGATCATTTCAGAGTTCAGGGACTTTTAGACTCTCAAGTTGAATCTAATCTACTTATTTGACTTGCTTCGTAACTGAGACCCAGAGAAGTTACGGGATTTATCTAAGGCTCTCCATTAGTTAATAGCAGGAATTGGAATTTTGAAAGAAGAGGTTTCCTAAATCCCTGAGGTTAAGTCAAATATTTGGTAAAATCCTTAGTTAGCCAGACCTCCCTTGTTAGTATTTTGTATGGAACAGGAAGTTTTCCAGTTATTTGTAAACTTACTTTACTCATTTTTAGAACACTGCTAGCAAATTGGGATTCTCAAAGTTTATGAAGTAGTGTAAGTCACATTTGGTATTACAGAATTTACTTTTTGAGGTTGCATTATGTGTTTAGTGGAAACCTGGGAAGAAGCAAGTGGATTCTATTTCAGTACTAAAAAGTTTCTAGTGAGTTTCTCAGTACGTATTTATTCTGAAGAAGCGACCAGATATGAAAAGTATTAGTTTTCTTGAAGAAGTGCACATTTTTCACATTTGTGGCTAAGAATATAGAAACAAGAATTGTAATCACTGCAGTAAAATTGGGTGTCGGATTTGTAAAAGCATAAAATATGAGACCAGGGCCTGCCTTGCTCCTACAGCATTCAGATTTGCAACCTGTCCCTCCTTCGTTTCCATGGTTTTTAAATCACATACACTCTTGGAGTGTGGGAGGCTGCCCCTGGCATTCCGCAGCTCTCCCCGAAAATCATTGTTTTGCCCGCGCCCTCCTTGGGATCAATAGCATTTGGGTGCAGGCACCTCTCTGGCTTGTCTCCATGCCCTGCTGAGCCTGGTGTGCAGTGGCCTATGGTTATCAAAATCCTTATCACCAGAGGAGTTGATTATGAGCAGAGTTATTTTCTGGGACTAGAAAGGCCCGCTGAATTCAACAAGTGACTCAAAAATGATCTTGTATTTCCTAGTAACTAAAAGTGTGATTAATACCAGTAATTCGTTCCTGTGATTTAACTGTTAAAAGCAGGAATTCAGAAGGTAATAAATGGGTGAACAAGGTAAGGAGCCATAGGATACGACTTGAATTTGAGCTCCTAAGACACAGAGACGCTCCAGAGGAGTTGGCCCACGTAAGATAAACTCCTTTAATACTGTGAAGCTAAATGAGCCCTGTCTTAGATAAACAGGCCGCCTTCATACAGACTTGCTGTGTGTGGCTGTGTGCCCTTACTTCATGGAAGGCATGACCTTTCTTGTCCATGAGACTGGGATTGGCTGGGATCAAGAGAGTCTTAAGATTTTTCATCCTGTTCTGCAAAACTTCAGATCTTTTTCAATATTTGAGGAACCAAAGGACAAAGTGACCTTGTTTTTGGCTTCTGTGCAGCTATTTTTAAATTTCCCTCAAAATTACTTCATGGGCTTCCAGGCAAAATCGAATACTGACAGATAACATTTAAAACGCTCAGTTGTTTTATTCTGCCTTGGTAAAAGGTGCTCTACATTTTACCTTTTGAAGTTTAAAAAACTGACTACATGATTTTATGGTTTTAGCCCTGAGTAAAATTGGGTTTGTGCTGATCAGATATGTTTGATGTTGTTGGTAAGGTATCTTTGGTGACAGCTACCTGGGGCAATGGCCATTCAAAGCCCCATTGCCCACTGAAATAATACTGAGTCAGTCAAAGCTTCAGGCTGGAGGCCACTGGGCTGGGTCTGGAGTGCTGCTGTAGCAAGAAAATATGTAGCTCAGTTCTGTGTAGTTGGTTGTAATAAAGTTAGCTGCATGAGCAGTTTTGCCCACCAAGTTCAGAATAATCTGTGGACTCCAATTGGAAATGGATGTATTTAGAAAAGTGTTTTCCAGCCTGTAAAGGGTCAGGCAACCAATCTCTTCCTGTGTGAATAAGTGAAAATGAAGGAAGAACCCAGATAATTATGAAAACCTAAGTTTAGCTTAGTTGCTTAATGGCTTGATTACTTTAAAAGACGGCGGGCAAAATTATTCCAGACACTGACTTTACTTAAAACACAGTCCTTCTATTCTTCCACTCGAAGGTGCTTCCTTTTTTACACACACTTTTTCACCTCCTTACTGCCAGCCAGCCACAACCTATATAGTGTGATACCAGCCATTTCATTTTTTCTCCCAACCTATTAAGTTAGGGTTTTGGTTTTTTTTTTATTCTCAAGCTTTATAACCGGGAGTATATTATTTAAAATTAAAATGTAAACCGCAGTTAATCCCGGTGGTTACGAGTGAGTAATTCCTCCATTTAGAAGCAGGACGGACACAGCCATGAGTGTCTAAGTCACGGCAGTGTCGAGGGGCGGGAGGGGACGTCTCCCGTCTCCCAGCCCTGGCGCCTCTTCCCCCAAGCGGCTGCCAGCAGGAAAAGAAGGTGCCCTGGACACACCAAGGTCCAGGCTGGCACGTGGCTTCTGGGGTTTACATATACACGGTTTCTAAGCTTGTGGGTCAGGGCACAAAAGCCTGTGAATCCACAGCGAGCCGAAGGCGGTGTCTTGTTGGCATCACAAAGCTCCAGGCTTTCAGGGTCTCTGTTTCTGAGCCTCTAGGACTCCTGCTGCCATTTATTAAGTTGTTGCCCAGGAGCTGTTCACTCAGAATTCCGGCCAAGTGACTTGCCGTCTACCTTGTGAAGTTAGCGTCTTCCGGTCCGGCCTCCAACCCTGTAGAGTCCTCAGCCGGTGCATCTGGCCACCTTGTTCCGTGGTGTGCAGCTCAGCTCTGCCCAGCAAGGAGGAGGAAACAAGGGGAGACCTGGTCCCCTAGCCAGGTCTCCGGGCTGACAAGCGTGTGGGGCTCCGGGCGGAGGCCTCCTAGATGCGGTGAAGCATAATTAGCTGATAAATAACCGTTTTTCACTCTTCCCCACCCCAGGACCACCCCAGCCCGTCTGCCGTGGAGGCAAGCGACACCTCCACCACGACCACCAGTGCCTTCACCATCCACGAGTACTTTGCCAGGCGCTTGGCGGAGCGGAAGAGCAAAGCGCAAGGCACGGCTGCAGGGCCAGAGGCTTCAGAGACCCCAGGGGAAAGGAAAAGGGGGAAGAAAAGAAAGAAAGAGGCAAAAGGTAAAAATCTGGAAAACAACATCCAACCTAAGGCCAAGAAGAAGAGAAACCAAGTGGAATGTGAGCTGGAGGACCCTCGCGGGGATGAGAATCCCAGGGTTTCTGCTGAGGCTGGAGAGGGTCGCGTGGGGCCACTCGACGACCAGGACTCCCCACCAAAGCCCAGAAAAAGGAAAGAAAAGGAAAAGGGACCAAAGCAAGGTGAGGCAGCAGAGGACAGTACGCTAGATGAAACACCAGTGAAAAAGAAGAGAAAGAAGAAAGGTTCCAAATAAGTTCTCTGGAGCAGTGCCTGCCAGCTCCCCTGCTGTCAGGGCGCTGCCGGGACAGACTCCCCTGGCCGGGCGTCAGGCGGGTTCACCCAGGCAGCCGTGTGCGCGCCGCCTCCGACATGCCTGGCCCCTGCCGCGTCTCGCCCACACCACATTTTCCCAAATCCTATTCCCAGAACTTTTCAATGTTCCGAATCATGGCTGTCACAGACAAATAAATTCCTTACTGGACTCTGAGTCCTTTGGCACATTTATTCACCCTCATGTGAACACAGCGTTATATGTACACACACGTGTGTGTCTCTCACAGTCTGTATTTGCTCTTGGTTTCCTTCAGTAACAACGAACTGTGCTCATTTCTGAACGACTCAGTCTAATTAAAGGATTAAAAGGCATTCAGAGAGTTCTTTTTGTTCTATAGCCAGCCCCCGCATTTTTGCCAAGTCGGTTTTATATGATTACATTCCCAAATCAGAGTTGTTTTGGTCTGCTGTGGTGGTGATGGGGAAATTGCTTTAATGCTCTCTCTTCCACTGAGCAGTGACAGCCGTGTATTTTGAGGTCGTCTTCCCCAAGACCACAAATTGGAAGCAGTGAGGTGACAGTGGACACAGTTTAACTTCCCAGCTCTCACCAGAGGCCTCTCGCGGCTCCTCAGCGGGAGCCAGTGGCCAGACACGTATCCAGGTGGGCTCCCTGAGGACAGATCCCCTAGAGAGGGCTCCTCTTCACCTCTGACCATCAGGAGATCCGCAGGAGGCTAAACAAAACAAAACAAAAGAATGAGACTCTTAAGTTTATGAAGTTAATTTCATCACGATTGAGACTGCCGTAATATTAATAAAATACATGAATATTACATAAAGTGTAAAAGATACCTTCAGCCTTGCTCACACCAACTGGTGTCACCTCCTGTGTTTATACCCGCCCCGACACACCCTGGTGTGTCTGCCTGTGTGATGGTTCAGCTCTCTACACGCGGGTTTCCCCAGAAAACTGCAGACACCGTCACACCCTCTTTGGGACACAGAATGAAAAAGAAAGTGCGGCTGGTTTTGAGGCCCAGCGTGTGGTTTCCTCTCTCCCGCTCTCCTTGTTCTCTTGACCTCTGCTTTCTTCTCTTCTGCATCCTTTCACCCTTGCACTCCCTCTTCCCTGCTCCCCTCTTATTTTCAGCTCCCGGTTTTCCTCTTAGCCCTTGCTGGATGCCTGCTCCCCATCCTGCAGACCTGTCTGGAGCCGCGGGGCTGCGGCACGCAAGCTGGCAGTGTGTTGCCTTCCACCTGATTTGTAGACATGCTCCTGGATAAGAGGAATGAAAACTCAACCACCACCTGATGAGCTCGTGCCCTTGACTTGAACCCCTGGGGTCACACATTATATATGAAGAAGCATGGCCCTGAGAATCTTAAAACAGAGAAAGTGCATGAAGTATGTTTGATTTTAGTCTCCTAAGGCTCCGAATGATGCTAACTGCTTAAAAGTATACAGACACATACCACAGGGAAAATTCTTATGAAGTCTAGCTTCTGAGTTTATCGTGGTCCTCAGCGTTCAGAATTCCAAGCAAGGTCCAGTATAATAAAGCACCAAAGATTTTGAAAGTCACTTTTCTCCCCAGAAGGCACATGCCCAAGTTATCTCTGCTTGTCCTGTCTTGTTATGAAACTAGAGTTTCAGAAGGGAGTGGCCATGTAGAAAACCTAAAGATAATTATCTTTATATGTATATAGACTGGGGTGGGTTTGTTTCTTTTTTGCTTTTTATTTACTTTAACTTCCTTTACCAACAAAAATGAAGAGTCAGAAGAATATGCTGAATATTGTGCAGGAGGGGGAAGTGAACAGGCATTTAGGGAGCAGGGAGCTGCACACCAGTCCTCTGGGGTTCGGGGGTGGTGGGAAGACCAGAGGAGGGAGGGGCTGCAGGGAGCTCTCGGAGTTGGAAACCCGAGGCGGTGACATCGTGAGACTAGTTAAGTGTGACTCTCACAGAGAGCACCTGTAGACTGTGATGATTACTTTAATGGGCCATAGAAAGAACCAAATGATTTTAATAATCGAGAGGGTAGCCTGAGAAAAAGGCACACACACAGCAAAGAGCAGACAGCTTGACCATTTGTTTTGACACAGAATCTTTGATTTTCTCTAGAAATGCTCAGCTTTCATTTTTCTGAAGTATCTCTTTCTCAGGTCACTTAGTTTTCTGGATCTAAGGTGGAATTTACAACAATGAAGTCCATGCTCTCTGGACACTTGAATTTCATAGGCATGATACTTTAAAAACAGTTAATATATGAGCCATGTTTTTTGCCCTTAGGTTATCTCACTAGATGAAAATATATTAATACTGTAGCTGTCCATGCTTTCTTTGGCATCCTTCAATTTTAAGAGGGGGAACGTAGGTGCCCAGGAAAATCTTTCTGCCATTAAGGGGTTCTTAAATGTTGTCATAATGCCCTTCTTTCCTTTACTGTTAATTGTAATAGAAAATAATTGTTACTACATGTGGTCTTATGTGCCCGGCCTTGTTCCAAGCACTTTAAATAAATCAACTCATTTAGTCTTCAAACAGCCCAGTAAGATAACTATTATTGTTATCCGCTTTTACGGGTAGACTGTATTTTATAAAAGGACCTCTTTCAATTTTTATCCCCAGGTTGGTGCTGCTCCCAGGGAACCAGGGGTGCTCCAGTCCCTTCTCTTCCCTGGCCACACACCCACAATTTTTCATTTAGCCTCACCCTTGTGACATCACCTGTCCTAGCAAAAAGAACATTTTTTATTTTGGGGGCCGTGGCCGTGTGACATGTGGGATCTTAGCAAGATTTCCTATGGCTGATGCTCTTCACATGCCCTAGTTACTTTTAAATGAGACTGTCTGTGAAAGCAGCTGGCAAACTGCAAAAAGTTTTACAGTTAACTTGAGTGAGTATTGTTTATACAAGCTGGGGAAAATACTTTTGGGTTCATGACACGTAAGAAATTCTCAATAGGTTTTCTTTGCCAACGTGGTCAAAAGGTTGGTGGGATAGTGTGTGAGTAACTCAGCTTCCTAAGATCCGTTTGCCAGTCTATGAAACAGATGGAATTCCTTCCAATTTGTAGAAAATACTCACGCTACTGAAAGATGAAACCAAAACGAGCATTTGTTTCATACCACAGTGCATGTCTCTTCTCTACTCACCTGCTGGCTGACCCTGGCAGGACAAGCCGGGACCTGCCTTTTTTAGGAACAACATCAGAGAAGTGTGTCAGCACCGTCTGCCCCAGCGATCGCAGCCTCTGGTCCGGCCAGCAGCGCCTTCCTTAGACGCTTAGTAAGAAATTACTAGTACGAAATTCCCCGCCGTCACCCAGTTTGTCTCGCAGGTTCTGCAGCCACTGCAGTTTGGAGCCTGTTGCACTGGCTCGTGGAACTGGCCAGGTCAGATTGCATGCCCCGATATCAGGTTTTATAGTGCTCGGTTATTACTGAGCAAATTAGTATCGTGTCCTAATAAAGAGGATGACTAGACTCCTTGAGGAAAATATGCTCTTCAGTTAGGAAATCCTGAACACACTCAAAAGTCATGCTCAAAGCCGGGATGGGGTCCGCGCGGGGGATGCAGATAGAGGTGGTGCGTAGGAAAGGGGAGGTAGGAACGGGCGCATCTAGGTTGCCAGTGAGGAGTGGCTGCAGGGTGCTTTCCTCCCACCTGAGCTGAATTTTTGCATAAGCATTGCTGTCTAATCACTAAATTGTGTCCGAGTCTGTGACCTCATGGACTGGAGCCCGCCAGGCTCCTCTGTCCATGGGATTCTCCAGGCCAGTATACTGGAGTGGGCTGCCATTTTCTTCTCCAGGAGATCTTCCAGACTCAGGGATCAAACCCAGGTGTCCTACATTACAAGGGGCTTCTTTACCGCTGCATAAGTAGTCAACTTTTAAGGAAAACTACAGTACAGTGAGTTATTTGACCAAAGGAAGAATTTCATAATCAGTTTCATCTTAAATTTTCTGTTAGTATGTCCCATGTCGCATTTCCTCAGAGAAAAGTACATGGTTGCTGAAAGACATTTATTAGTTCTAAAAACGTCTACTGAGCCCCAACCTCAGGCTGAGCCCAGGCCAGTTCAGGACAGAAACAAATTCACTACAGGGTCCACCCACCCTCAAGATGTACCAACTTGCATCATTGAGAATGCACTGCTATGCCCTGGGACACACTCTGTGGGCCATACCTGAGACCTGGCTACGTTTACACAGGCTTGATGGTGCTGCACCTTCCTCAGCTTTCATGCGGGCGTTATCAAGTTGGGTGGTGAGCTTTGGGAAATTCTTTGCTGACTCATTTGACCTGAACCTGAAGAGTGACTTTCTCCTACAATCTCCCTTATTAACAACATTTTAAACTCTGTGATAAATAAGCAGAATTATATCCACATTCCTCCGTGTGTGTGTGTGCTCAGTAGTATCTCTTTGTGACCCCAGAGACTGTAGCCCACCAGGCTCCTATGTCTGTGGGATTTCCCAGGCATGAATACTGGAGTGTGTTGCCATTTCCTCCTCCAGGGATCTTCCCAACCCAGGGATCGAACCTGTATTTCCTGCATTGGCAGGTGGATTCTTTACCACCATGCCACCTGAGAAGCCACATTCCTCCATATAGAGTAATCTAAAAATGTGTTTTGTGTAAGTGGGGAGTGTGAGAAAGACCCCAGCTTCTATCTCAGCCTCCCCTTCCCCTTGTCCCTTCTGTCACCTGCGCATCAGCTGAGGGAGCCAGGTGTGGAAGAACTAGAGGGGGTGGCCTTCCGGTAGCCCCACTTCACCTAACAGCCGGGACACCCTTTGAACCCAGATGGAACAAAAGCCTATTAACAGGACTTCCCTGGTGGCGCGGTGGATAAGAATCCGCCTGCTAACACAGGGAACATGGATTCGATCCCTGATTTGGGAAGATTGCACGAGCCACATGCCACAGGGCAACTAAACCCGTGTGCCGAGACTCCTGAGCCCACACTCTAGCCAGTCCTCTGCAAGAGAAGCCACCGCATGAGAAGTCGGCATCACAACTGGAACGCAGCCCTGCTCAAGGAATCTAGAGAAAGCCCACATGAAGCCACGAAAACCCAGCACACTCAAAAGCAAAATAAATAAATGATTAAAAACAAGCAAGAAATCCTAGTAACAAACATTTGTTAAGAAATGGGAAAGAGCTGTAGGCAGATCCCAATTCCATCCAGCCTTCAGAACTGGGGGAAATGAAGGTGTGAGAACTCAGGGGCGATGCCCAGCACCTTGACTGGCAGAAGAGTCCCCTTCTCCCTCATCCATGTGGCTTTCCCTGGTGAGGGGCTGCATGAGACCCCGCCAGGCTCCTCTGTCCATGGGATTCTCCAGGCAAGAATACTGGAGTGGGTTGCCATTTCCTTCTCCAAGGGATCTTCCCAACTCAGGCATAGAACCCATGTCTCTTGCATTGGCAGGCAGATTCTTTACACGAGTGCCACCTGGGAAGCCCTGTGTTACAACTCTGGGATGTATATTTTCCCCATTCAGGTCGAGGGCCTCTGGTCGCAGAGTTAATCTTTGTATTCCTGGAGTGCCCAGGACAGTGCCTGGCGCACAGCAGGTTCAGAAGGACCCTGAAATGAAGAAGCAAATGAAGAGACCACAACAGGGCCCACGCTCTGAAGGCCTGAAGTGTATCCCAAGATGAAGATGCTTAATCAGGGCTGCACTGCCGTAGCCACAGCCCCAACTTGGTAGTTCCTTCCAATTCTCAATAGGAGAACCCGAATGTCTGAGACCTCCACACCCAGGCTGAGGGCTTGATCACAAACTTCTCCCCACTTTACCCCTACGCCTTCCTTGTCAATTTGTCACTGGGAGCTCAAATGGCCCCTCTCAGGGCCCCAATCTCAAGGCTCCCTTCCTCCAGTGGTGGTTGTAAGATTAAACGAAAAAAGGACTTAGGGAAACACCTGGAGAAGACCCTCAGTGCAGTTCCTCTCTTCCTCCAAGCCCAAGAGGAGAAATGAGAGTGAGAGCTGCCTACAGGAAATCCCATGGACAGAGGAGCCTGGTGGGCTACAGTCCACGGGGTCGCAAGAGTTGGACACAACTTAGCAACTAAATCGGGCTTCCCTGGTGGCTCAGCTGGCAAAAAATCCGCCTGCAACGTGAGAGACCCGAGTTCATTCCCTGGGTTGGAAAGATCTCATGGAGAAAGGCAAAGGCTGCCCACTCCAGTATCCTGTCCTGGAGAATTCCATGGACTGTATAGTCAGTCCGTGGGGTCGCAAAGATTCGGACACAACTGAGTGACTTATCACGTTCACTTCACTTTAGCAGCTACGTCACCACACGAATTGGGGACCCCAGTCATGGGAAGGCACTGGTGGCCCCTCAGAAGAGGAGGTTCTGGCAGCAGAGCCAGCTCCCGTCACCAGGGCTCCCGAACCCCTTCGTGGGTGACCAGCTCTGGGTGCAGCAGAGGAGGGTGTGGCCAGATCCTCCTGAAGACATGAGTCCCGGGAGGGCTCAGCACTCCCACTGGGAGGTGAGCTGTGGGCTGGGCCCTGAGGCAGGCCGGGTGTGGTCACATTGACTCAGATTTCCCAGGTGACAGACTCCAGATCCTGCCCTCCCTGGGTCTCCTTGGTGGGCTGAGTCGAGCACGTTGTTGCAATTCAGCCTAGAGGGATTACAACATCCTGCCGTGATGGGGTGAGGTGCTGCCAACCTGAGATGAGCGCACAGTGTGAGCCGGTGCCAGCAGAGAAGCGACAAGTGTCCTCGGGCTTCCAAACCAGAGGACCCTTCCAAATATCCATCCCTGAGAACAGCGATCCTGCTCTCCTCAGCACCATAAGAGCCACCGCATTCCATTCCCCATCCTGAAGATGAAGAAAGAGGCTCAGAGTTTCTAAGTACCTTGACCAAGGTCATTCGTTCATAAAGTAGCCGTTGGAATGGTGTCTCCCCAGGCCCAACCCTTTTTTTGATCCCGGAAAGGTGATGGGTACTACATTTGATTTTTGTTTCGAATAGTTGAATTAATTTTGCTCAAGGTATGACTTAGTCCATTTGGGCATGGAACCCTTGGTCGGGAAGATCCCTTGAAAAAAGAAAAGGCAACCCACTGTTGTATTCTTGCCTGGGAAATCCCATGGACAGAGGAGCCTGCGGGCTACAGTCCATGGGGTTGCAAAGAGTCAGATATGGCTGAGTAACTGACATTTCACAGCTTTTGTAGTTGAATCACTGTCTTTGAATATACTGTTTCTTTTTTTTTCCTTCTTTCTCTTTGCTTTTCAGTTTGGGGCCTTTTTATTGACATGTCCTCAAGCTCCCTGCCTCTTTGCTCAGCTGGATGCAGTCTGTGAACCCATAAGGCATTCTTCACTTCCGTGACAGTGTTTTTGATTTTGAGCATCTCTGTTTTACTCTTTCCTGGAATCCCATCTCCCTACGTGTATTACCCATCTGTTCTTGCATGCTGTGTAGTTTTCCCACTGGACCTTTAGCACATTTTATCATAGAGATTTTTCTCTGGTTTTTGGCCACACCGCTAGGCTTTTGGGGGCCTTAGTTCCCAGGTCAGGGGACTGAACCCATGCCCTTTCAGTGCCAGTGAGGAGTCCTAACTACTGGACCCCCAGGGAATTACTGATCACAGTTAAAATTCCCAGTCTGATAACCACAACATCCCTGTCATATCTGAATTTACTCTGATACTTGCTCCTTCTTTTCAAACTGTGTGTTTTGCCCTTTAGTATAATTCGTAAACTCTTTGTTGAAAGCCAGACATGATGTATTGGGTAAAAAGGAATCTGGTGCTGCTTCCTGAGGAGGTTTATCCTCAGGGTTTGTCCTCTGGGAAGTTACCATTCTTCCACATCCATCTACATGTCTCTCCAGTCTCAGGAGCGTCAGTTTGTCCTATGTTTGGACAAAACCTCAGTTTCTGTCTCCTGAATGAGGCGGGGCGGCGAGGGGTGGGGGACGCAAACAGACCAGTTCTTTCCTACTGTGTGTTTCTTCCCCATGACTCTCCTTTACTAACTCACACAAAACACTTCATTTCTGGTCACCAAATGTGTGGTTTGTCACCAAGCAATTTTCTGCAATACCACCTGGGTGTTCTACAATTTAACTCACTTCTGACGCTGTCTACCCGGAGATAGCATCAAACCCCACAGGTTAAGGATTCAGTCTCAAAAGTCCCCTGCCCCACTTCAGACCCCAGCTGTAAGCCCAGGTTATCACCTGCTTCTGACCAACAAACTACAGATCAGAGGTCCAATACCCCCCTCCTTGGGTATGATCAAATTGCAAGAACTCGGGGAAGCTCTTCCTTATGCTTACCAGTTTATTAAAGGATGTGATAAAGGATACACACAAACAGCCAGGTGAAGAGATACATAGGTCTAGGAGGGTCCCCAGCACAGGAACTTCTGTCCCCTGAAGCTGGGGGCACAGCACCCTCCTCTTGTGGCTGTGTTCACCATCTTGAAGGCTCTCTGAATACTGTACTTTAGGATTTTTATGGAGGTTTTTTTCATGTAGGCATGACCAATTGTCAACTCTATTTTCAGCCCCTTTCCCTTCTCAGGAGGATGGAGGGTGGGGCTGAAAATTCCAAGCTTCTAATTATGCTTTGGTCTTTGGTGACCAGCCCCTGTCCAGATGCCCACCCAGAGTCACCTCAATAGAACAAAAGATGCCCCTAGTGCTCTTATCACTTAGGAATTTACAAGGGCTTCGGGAACTCTGTGCCAGGAACCAGAGGCAGAGACCAATATATATTTTCTATTATCTCACATCCTGTGACCTAATTCTCTGATGGATCTAAAAAGATTGTTGATTTTTGGTTTGTCCATCTTTTTTTCTTATTGTTAGAATATGACTTGGCTGGTTTAAAACTCAACATTCAAAAAACTAAGATCACGGCATCTGGTCCCATCACTTCAGGCAAATAGAAGGGAAAAAGTGGAAACAGTGACTGATTTTACACTCTTGGGCTCCCAAATCACTGCAGACGGTGACTGTAGCTATGAAATTAAAAGATGCTTGCTCCTTGGAAGAAAAGCTGTGACAAATCTAGACAGTGTATTAAAAAGCAGTGATATCACTTTGCCAATAAAGATCTGTATAGTCAAAGCTATGGTTTTTCCAGTAGTCATGTACGGAGGTAAGATGTGGACCATAAAGAAAGCTGAGTGCCGAAGAATTGATGCTTTTGAACTGTGGTGTTGGAGAAGACTCTTGAGAGTCCCTTGGACTGCAAGGAGATCAAACCAGTCAGTCAGCTCTGAATACTCATTGGAAGGACTTTGGCCACCTGATACAGAGAGCTGACTCACTGAAAAAGACCCTGATGCTGGGAAAGACTGGAGGCAAAAGGAGCACGGGGCAGCAGAGGATCAGATGGTTGGATGGCATTACTAACTCAGTGGACATGAATTTGCGCAAACTCCGGGAGATAGTGAAGGACAGGTAAGCCTGGCACACTGCAGTCCACGAGGTCGCAAAGATTCGGACATAACTTAGCGAGCGAACAACATGAATGTGACTGATAATTTCTAAGCCCCTTGCACAGCAAACTAGAAACCAGAATTCCCATTCTTTTACTTTTAATTCATCTGTATCTTTGTGGATTTCTTTACAGTGTGGATTTATTTACAGTCACCATGCAGTTTAGTCTTGCTTCTTTTTATCCAGTCTGACAATTGCTGCCTTTTAAATGGAGTAGCTCGGTCATAAATGCTTAATGTGATCATTGATATGGTTGGGTTTTAATCTAACATTTTATTGTGTTTTCTATTTGTCCCATATGTTTTTTGTTTGTTGTTGTTGTTTTTTTTTTTTCCTCTTTTCCTGTCTTGGATAAATTGGATTAACTGATTTTTTTTACCCAGTCCCTGCCCTAAAGGAGTTTCAGAGTTAGTGGCAGTGGAAGCAGCATTCTGTTACATGATGTGAGTGCTGCTTAAACAGGTGTGGTCCCTGGAAAATCTCCGCCAGCACGCACGTCTGTGCACTTTTCTGTGGGTACACTGAACCTCAGTGAGCATCTGATTAAAAATCAAAACATAAAATAATGGTAGCTTGAAACCTACCAGTAAAGCAATCAGTTCAGTTCAGTTCAGTCACTCAGTCGTGTCCGACTCTTTGTGACCCCATGAATCGCAGCACACCAGGCCTCCCTGTCCATCACCATCTCCCGGAGTTCACCCAAACTCGTGTCCATCGAGTCAGTGATGCCATCCAGCCATCTCATCCTCTGTTGTCCCCTTCTCCTCCTGCCCCCAATCCCTCCCAGCATCAAAGTCTTTTCCAATGAGTCAACTCTTCACATGAGGTGGCCAAAGTACTGGAGTTTCAGCTTTAGCATCATTCCTTCCGAAGAAATCCCAGGGCTGATCTCCTTCAGAATGGACTGGTTTGATCTCCTTGCAGTCCAAGGGACTCTCAAGAGTCTTCTCCAACACCACA
>SJYQ01011159.1:85918-97332 GCA_006410935.1 Redunca redunca | reverse complement strand
ACATCTTTTTGGGGTGTTAGTTCTAAAAGGTCTTGTAGGTCTTCATAGAACCGTTCAACCAATAAAAAATACAGTAAAATGAAGATAGAATATTTGATACCTAGATAAACACATAGGTATAGGTAGGACTGTAAAAAGAAGCCAGTAAAAAAGACAATACAGAAAGAGAGAAGAAGTATAGAGGAGTGTTTAAACACTGAAGACACTGAGAGGAGAAGGAAGGAAGGGAAGGAGTAGAAAGGCTGCTATGACAGAGGGAATAGGCTGTTAGAGGGAGAAAGATAAGGAGGAGAAAAGTAATGAAGGACAAAGGAAAAGAGGGTGGAGGGAAAGTGAGAAGAATATAGGAAGAAAGAGGAGGAGAGAAGCAGTGGGGAAAAGCAAAGAGGAAGGAGCAGGAAGGAGGGAGAAAAGGGGCTTGCAGGCCAGTAGGCAAAGAAGACAGAAAAGCCAGAGAGAGTGAGAGAAAGTCATCAAGAGACATAGAGAAGGGGGAGGGAAGGAATGAAGACAGGAAAAGAGGAGAAAGACACAGTGAAAAAAGGGAGCAATAGATACACAGAAAGGAAAGAAGGAATGGAGGGAAAGAGGAGGAAAGTAAGGAAGGAAAGGGAGAGGGAGGAAAGGATGGAAAATGGAAGGAAAAGAGGATCAATGAGAGGAAAAATAAGAAAGGACAATTCATTCAAAAAGGAAAAGGTAAGAGATTAAAGATGAGCATGAAAATGTTTGAAAAGGAGTAGCCAGTAGGAAAAAAAAATCAAGTATAATGGTCTGTACAAGTGAAAGAGATTCAAAGATGAGAAGGAATAATTTTTTAAAGACCCTAATATAGNTGCTTTATAGTATGGTAGCAGGCAGTCAGATGGACAGAACAGGGTATAAATAGGAAGTACCAGTTTAAAAAAAAGAGGTATAAAAAAAGCATAAGAAAAATGGAGAAAAAAATGAAAAGCAGCAGGCAGGAAGAAAAATGGAGTAAAAGAAGGTGGGAAGAAGGGATGGAGGGAAGGAAAGCAGCCAGGCAACTTGAAATAGAATGAGTTTGTAGGAGAAAGTAAAAGAAAAAGTTTGAAAGTGAGAGAAACTTGAAAAGATGGAGTCAGTAAGAAACTCAAGTAGAACTATAGGGATGAGAGATTTAAAGAGTTGTTGTTGAAGAAGACAGTAAAAGATAGATAAACAGATAGAAAATAATTTTAAAAGAAGCCAAGTAAGAAAGATAATAGAGAAAGATAATGTTGAAAAGAGAAAGATGAGAATAAAATAAAAAAGTGTAAAAACAGGTCCCTGTAAAAATACAGTAAAATCAAGCAAAAAGAAAAGAAAAGAATGCATCCCTACACAGAGGCAAAGGAAACAAATACAACAGAGTGTGAAAGGAAGGGAATGAGAAAGAGACATGGGAAACAAAACAAAGAAAGAAGGGAGGGGACAAAAGAAAAGAAAGAAGTTAAGATGCTAGGAGTGAGTTAGAAAAGAAGAAAATAAAGGAGACAAAGGGAACAAAAGAATGATTGAAATAGGGAGAGGAGATTGAAAAAGACGACCCAGTGAGAAAATTAGCACACTAGGTGGGGAAGGGGAATTTAAAAAGAAGTCAGTCACAAAAGAAAATTAAATAATATGTATATACAGAGATTATTATAGACATTTTTAAAATTAAAAAAGAAAGTCAGGAAACTCAACAGGAAAAGCAGAAAGAAGGAGAGAGGGAGGGAGGAAGGAGAGAAGAAGGGGTAAGGGAGGGATGTATGGTCAGGGAGGGAGACAGAAAGGAAAGGAGGGATGCAGGCAGCCAGCAGACAAAGAATAGAGTCACAGTGAAAGGGAGAGCTAGAGAGACACAGCCAGGAATAGAAGAAAGAAAGGAATTAGGAAAGAAGAGGTTTAAAAGGAAGAGACTCGGGTACAGTTGGGAAAGGGGAGAATGACAGATTTTTTAAGTCAATAAAAATACAATAAAATGAGGGTGATTGATAGGTACATAGCAAGGAAGATAAGTGCACAGGTTTAGGTAGGTGGAACTTTCAAAGGACAATCCAGTAAAGACAGCATAAAGGAAGGAGAGAAGGGGGCGGGGTGGGGGAGAAAGAGAAGTTTAAAAAGGAGCCAGTAAAAACTTGAAGAAGGAAGAAGAGGGACTTTCCTGGTGGTCCAGTGGCTAAGACTCTGCACTCCTGGGTTTGATCGCTGGTCAAGGAACTAGATCCCACGTGCCACAACTAGGATCCAGTGCAGCCAAATAAATAAGTCAAAACATTTTAAAAACTGGAAGAAGGGAGAGAGGGAGGGAAGGAAAAAAGGAAGGCAGGGAGGGGAAGCAGGGAGAGAGGAAGGAAATCAGTTTAGAAAGGATGTTTCAGAAGACAATTACATGAATAAGTAGAGAGAATGAGAGAGGAGGATACAGTAAGAAAATTATAACTGTGCAGGGTGGGGAAGAGTTCTAAAAGGTGGAAGTCAATACAGAAAGAGTACAATGAACATAGATCATTAATAGCTGGATAGATAGCTAGGTAAGTAGGTATTTATGTATGTAGGTAGGTGTATGGATATAAAAAAGAGAAGAAAGGGGGAGAGGTAGGAATGGAAGGAGGGAGGGGTGAATAAAAGGAAGAAAGGGGCAGGAAAGAAAGTTTATAAGGGAAGAGTCTCTGGGAAAAAGGCTAACATAAAGAGTGTGATCCTGAGAGGCAGCAAGAGAATGCTGAAAAGGAGAAACCAGTGAGAAAATAAAGTCATGGACAGAGAGATCTAAAAATACATTAAAATAGATAGGAAGATTGGACAGATAGATAAGAAACAGATTTTAAAAATAGAAGCCAATAAGAATGGCAGTATAAAGAGGTGCAGAAGACAGAAGAAAACATTTTAAGGGGAGTCACTTAAAAAGTATAAGAAATTAAAATAGATAACCAACAAGGACCTACTGTATAGCACAGAGAACTATACTCAATATTTTGTGGTAACATATAAGGGAAAAGAATCTGAAAAGTGTGATTCATATAAACTGAATCACTTTACTGTACACCTAAAACTAATACAACATTGTTAACATTGTTAACAACTATATGCAATAAAGCATAAATAAATAAAAATTAAAAAGTATAAGAGGGGATGGAGGGAGAGGAGGGATAAAAGCAAAGGTTTAGAGATGAGACTGCAAGAAAAAGTGAAAGAAAGAGAGAGTGGGCAGGGAGCCCAGGCAAGGCAGGGCATAGGCCTTGTGACCCAGCCTCTCATGGGAGCAGGCCTCCATGGCAGGCCCTTATCAAGCCCAACTGCCAGCTCAGGGGCCTGAAGTCACCAATCCTGTTTATAGCCTGGATTCTTCTGGGGCTCCCTATGCAAATTCCAAAGGAATTGGTTATCTAGCTGGTTTCCCCATGGGCTATACCGTTGCAGCTCCAGCCTTTTCCCTCAACATATATTCTGGAGCACACCCTACCTTCCAAACAGGTAGCCTGCTAGCTGCTCCACTCCCCAACTCCTGTCACTCCCCGCACCCACCCCACCACTGTGCCAATGTATGCAGCCCCAAGAATGCCTGCCTACAGCTGTGTGCCCCCTCAGTGGTCACCCCACAAACATTTGCAGATAGAGCTGTGTAGTCACATCATGGACGTTCCACAGCTGGTGCTGCAGGCCTCGTGTCTCCAACCAGGATTTTCTTCTTTATGCGCTAGTATGTGTGCTTAGTCACTCAATCATGTCCAACTCTTTGCAGCCCCATGGACCGTAGCCCACCAGGCTCCTCTGTCCATGGGATTCTCCAAGTAAGAATACTCAAGTGGGTTGCCATTTGCTTCTCCAGGGGTTGATGCTCTAGACAATTAGCTAAATACTACTACGGCTGACCCAGCAGGACCCAGCGCACTCAGTCTCCAACTGACTCTGTGGGTTGGTCTTAAAGCAAATCCTGTTTGGTGGGCTGTCAGGCAATTTTTTAGCTATCTGTAATTAAACAAAGGGAGTATTAATCTATTCTGAATCATATCTAGTTGAATGCACGTTAAAAAAAAAAAGCTCATGTAATTTATCCACAGTGACTGATGAAGAATCATCACATGCAAAGCTCAAAAGTATGGAAAAATATTTTACAACTTGTATCACTAATGACTGTCATAATATATGCAAAGTCTTAAAAAAGAGACTGTGTGAGTAAGAATATCAAGTACAATTGTGTGTGGTATGGGAGAGATCTTATAAGTACAAGTCAGTAAAGAGACAGTAAACATACATAGATGATTGATAGCTAGATGGACAGCTAGGTATGTACAAAGGAAGATAAATACATGATTGATAGAAAAGACAGATAGATTCATCCAAATATGCACACATATAGAAAGGACATTAATAGGCAGAAGCCAATAAAAAAGAACGAAAAACTTAGAAATTGATCGAAAGAATGATTTAAAAAGAGGACACAAAAAGAGAATAAAAGGAGAATGGAAGGGGAAAAGTTAGAGACAGAGGAGGAAAGGAAAGAAGGAGGAAAGAGTAAAGAAGGAATTAAGGAAGGTAGAGGGTGAAGCACGGAGGGAGAGGATGAGAAAAGAACATTATTGAATAAGAAAGAAATGAAAGAAGAAAGGAAATATGAAGGGGGCAAGAGAGTGGGGAGGGAAGAAAGAATCAAAGAAGGGAAATTGCTAAGTCACTTCAGTCGTGTCTGACTCTGTGAAACCCCATAGACGGCAGCCTACTAGGCTCCCCCGTCCCTGGGATTCTCCAGGCAAGAATACTGGAGTGGGTTGCCATTTCCTTCTCCAGTGCATGAAAGTGAAAAGTGAAAATGAAGTCACTCAGTCATGTCCAACTTAGCGACCCCATGGACTGCAGCCTACCAGGCTCCTCCACCCATGGAATTCTCCAGATAAGAGTACTGGAGTGGGGTGCCATTGCCTTCTCCAAAAGAAGGGAAGGGGACAGATAAAAAGAAGACTGAGGCAGGAAAGAAACAGAGGTTATGGAGTCCCTAGGAAAAAGAGTAAAATCAAAAGAGAAAAAATGTGAGTGTGAGATGAGAGTGATACATGGGTTCGACCCCTGATCTGGGAGGATCTCACATGCTGTGGAGCAACTAAGCCTGTTTGCCACAACTACTGAGCCTGTGATCTAGAGCCCACGAGCTGCAGCTGCTGAAGCCCATGTGCCCAAGAGCTCGTGCTCCACAATAAGAGAAGCCACCACAATGAAAAGCCTGCACACCACAACTAGATAGCAGCCTTCACTTGCTACAACTAGAGAAAAGCCCACCCAGCAATGAAGACCCAGCACAACCAAAAATAAATACATAAATTTTTTTTGAAGAGAGAGAAGAAAAGAAAGGGGAAGAGAGAGACAGAAGTTGTTTAAAAAAGAAAATAAGAAATATCATTACAAAAAATTTAAGAGAGAGAAAATAAAATAAGTTCTAAAAGGAGGAACCAATAAAGAATGCATAGAACAAGAATGACAGAATAAAATATAATGGAAGTAAAGAGAATGGAGGGAAAGAGGGAGAAAAGAAAATTAAGACTTTTGAAAGGATGAGGGAGCTTCCAGTTCAAGATGGCAGAGTAGAGGACATGTGCTCATCTCCTCCTGCAAGAGCACCAAAATCACAACTAGCTGTTGAACAACCACTGACAGGAGGATGCTGGAACCCATCAAAAAAAGATACCCTACTTCCAAAGACAAGAAGAAACTGCAATGACATGGTAGGAGGGGCGCAATCACGATAAAATCAAATCCCATACCCGCCAAGTGCGCAGCCCACAAACTGGAGAACAATAATACCAAAGAAGTTCTCCCACTGTTGTGAAGGTTCTGAGCCCCATATCAGGCTTCCTAGCCTGGGGATCCCACAAAGGGACTGAGACTCCCCAGGGAAGGCCAGTGGGATTTGATTACAGTACTTCCACAGGACTGGGGGAAACAGAGACTCCACTCTAGGAGAACATGAACAAAATCTTGCACACGCCAAGACCCAGGAGAAAGTCTCCCACAGGAGACTGAACCAGACCTGCCTGCTAGTATTGAGTCTCCTGTGGAGGCATGAGCCGGTAGCGGTCCACTGCTATACTAGCAGCAGCAGTCCTGGAAGGTGCCCCTTGGCGTAAGTCTTCTTGCAGGTCGCCATTAACCCTACCTTAGAGCCTGTAGACCCCAGGGCTGGGTCTTGCATGCTAAGTCACTTCAGTCATGTCCAACTCTTTGAGACCCTATGGATTGTAGCCCAGCAGACTCCTCTGTCCATGGGATTCTCTAGGCAAGAATACTAAAGTGGGCTGCCATGCTCTCCTCTAGGGGCTCTTCCTGACTCAGGGACTGAACCTGTATCTCTTATGTCTCCTGCATTGGCAGGCAGGATCCTTACCACTAGGGCCACCTGGGAACCCCTAGGGAGGGAGGGAGTGCAACTCCATCCATCAGCAGATAATTGGATTAAAGCTTTACTGAACATGGCCCTGCCTACCAGAGCAAGACCCAGTTTTTCCCACTGCCAATCCCTCCCATCAGGAAACTTACACAACTCCCCTAGCCTCATCCACCAGAAGACAGAAGAAGCAAGAAGAGAACAATCCTGCAGCTGCCAGAATGAAAACCGCATCACAGAAGTTAATCAAAATAAAAATGCAGAGAGTTATGTCCCAGATGAAGGGACAAGATAAAAGCTGAAGTGGAGATAGGCAACCTCTCACATAAAGGATTCAGACTAATGATAGTGAAGATGATCCAGGATCTCAGAAAAAGAATGGAGACGATGCAAGAAATGTTTATCAAAGACATAGAAGAACTAAAGAACAAAAAACCGGATGAACAATACAGTAGAAGCAATCAGTAACAGAATAATTGAGGCAGAATGGATAAGTAACCTGGAAGACAGAATGGTAGAAATCACTACCACAAAACAGAATATAGAAAAAAAGAATGAAAAAAAATGAAGACAGCCTAAGAGACCTCTGGAACAAAATTAAACACACCAACATTCACATTAGAGGGGTCCCAAAAGAAGATAGACAGAAAGGACCTGAGAAAATATTTGAAGAGATAATAGCTGAAAGCTCCTCAAACATGGGAAAGGAAATAGTCAACCAAGTCCAGGAAGCACACAGAATCCCAGGCAGGATAAACCCAAGGAGGAACACACCAAGACATAATAATGAAACTGACAAAAATTAAAGACAGATAAAATATTAAAAGCAACAAGGGAAAAACAACAAATAACAAGGGAACTCCCATAACATTATCAACTGATTTCTCAACAGAAACTCTACAAGCTAGAAAGGGAACAGCATGATATTAAAGTGATGGAAGGGAACCAAAACTCTACCCAGCAAGACTCTCCTTCAGATTTGATGGAGAAATCAAAAGCTATCCAGACAAGCAAAGTTAAGAGAATTCAGAACCACCAAACCAGCTTTACAACAAATGCTAAAGGAACTTATCTAGGCAGGAAACACACAAGAAGGAAAAGACCTACACAAAATAAACCCCAAACAATTAAGGAAATGGCAATAGTATCATATATACTGATAACTACTTTAAATGTAAATGGATTAAGAAAACCAAACAGAAGACATAGATTGGCTGGGTGGATGAAAACATGTGCATATATGCACTTCTACTTACCATATCACTCTACTTAACCCCCTAAATTGTATGTAATTATTTTATATTACTAGGATAATCATGTTTCCATTATGGCTTGCAATTATAATTATCTTTTATTTTTTGTCCGACTATTGATTGTGAAAACTGATGAACATCTTTTACTATTGTGGTTCAGTTCAGTCGCTGAGTCGTGTCCAACTCTTTGCAACCCCATGAATCACAGCACGCCAGGCCTCCCTGTCCATCACCAACTCCCAGAGTTCACCCAAACTCATGTGCATCGAGTCGATGCCATCCAGCCATCTCATCCTCTCTCGTCCCCTTCTCCTCCTGACTCCAGTCCCTCCCAGCATCAGGGTATTTCCCAATGAGTCAACTCTTTGCATGAGGTGGCCAAACTATTGGAGTTTCAGCCTCAGCCATCAGTCCTTGCAGTGAACACTCAGGACTGGTCTCCTTTAGGATGGACTGGTTGGATCTCCTTGCAGTCCAAGGGGCTCTCAAGAGTCTTCTCCAGCACCACAGTTCAAAAGCATCAATTCTTCAGTGCTCAGCTTTCTTCATAGTCCAACTCTCACATCCATACATGACCACTGGAAAAACCATAGCCTTGACTAGACGGACCTTTGTTGGCAAAGTAATGTCTCTGCTTTTGAATATGCTATCTAGGTTGGTCATAACTTTCCTTCCAAGGAGTAAGCATCTTTTAATTTTGTGGCTGCAATCACCATCTGCAGTGATTTTGGAGCCCCCCAAAATAAAGTCTGACACTGTTTCCCCTGTTTCCCCATCTATTTGCCATGAAGTGATAGGACCAGATGCCATGATCTTCATTTTCTGAATGTTGAGCTTTAAGCCAACTTTTTTACTCTCCTCTTTCACTTTGATCAAGAGGGTTTTTAGTTCCTCTTCACTTTCTGCCATAAGGGTGGTGTCGTCTGCATATCTGAGGTTGTTGATATTTCTCCTGGCAATCTTGATTCCAGCTTGTGCTTCTTGGTTACCTAACTGTTATTCACTTAATACCAATGTATCATGATTGGTCAACAGAAAATAATAAAGTTCTATGTCACTAAAACTACCATTTAATAGAAAAACCTGTAATCGCTTTTTAATCAGAATTATCTTGGAAAGTTTTGAAAATACAAATGCCCCGGTATTGCTTTTCTTTCTCCAGAGCTCCAGATGTGTTTCTAATGAGCAGCTATGTTTAAAAGCAACTGGACTATATGATGATCTTTTACGTTTATCTAATTTGTTTCACTTTTTCTGTTTCATGCTTAGTGCTCCCATGTCATTTAGTTTATGTTTTCCAATTTCTCTTTTTTATTTTTTGACGTTCTTTATCAAGCCTTTATCAAGTATAGTAGAAAAGCTTTTGTATACAGATATATAAGGCTTATGAATTTTTGCCTATCTAAAAAATTTATGACATTTATGGCATTCCACTTGTTTGACTTAGTATGAATAGAATGCTAGATTTCTAATTTATACATTCACTCAGAAGTTTGATATAGTTCCATGTATTTTGCATCTGGTATTCCTGCTAAAAGTCTAGAAAGTTTATCACCTTAGTGATTTTTAAAAAAATTTGAATGAGGCTTGAAACTTCTAGTCCAATTCTGAGAATATAAAGAAATACTATGTTGTAAAAGAAAAAAAACCCAGAAAATTAACATGTGATACAGTTATTAAATACAGACTTTGTTCAAATTTCACACACAAAAAAAGAGTGGATATATGTATAACTGATTCACTTTGCTGTACACTTGACAGTAACACAACATTGTAAATCAACCCTATTCCAATACATAAAATCTTTTTAAAAGGGATGAAGCTAGGAAAAAATATGAAATAAAAAACAAAATATGAGAGATGCTGAGGAGATTAAAAAGAGATGTTGATAAAATTAAGTATAATTGAAGGCATGGAGAGAGAGAGAGAGATCTGAAAGAAATCAGTTTAAAATGGTAAAATAATGATACATTGATTGATGACAATCAGATGACAGGTTGATAGATAGATATTCATAAAGGAGAAACCAGTAGTAAGACAGGACAAAGAATACAGAAAATGAGAGAAGAAAGTTTTTTTCAAAGAAGACAGTAGAAGAAGAAAGGAAGAATCAAATTCTATAAAGGATGAGTCAGGGAAAAGAATGGCATACAGAAGGAGAAGGAATGTAAGAGTGTGATGGAGGATCAGTAGGAAAACCAAGTACAACTGTGTGATGTGTGAATAGTTAAAAGTAGAAGGCAATAAACATAACATAAAGCTAAATGATTGATACCTATGTAGATAGCCAGCTAGATAGGTAGGAAATTTAGGTAGAAAAAAGTTTTTATAGGAGAAGGCAGTTGTAAGGACAAGAATGTATAAAGAAAGAGAGAAGAAAGGAAAGAGAAAAGTTTTAGGAGTAGTAATAGAAGAAAGGAGGGGGGAGGAAGGAAAGGGAAGGAGGGAAAACAAATGAAGGAAGACAAAAGGGGGGAAGGGTGGTAGCTTGGATGATGAAAGGAGGTAGGAGGAAGGAGTAAGACATGAGGAAAGGGAGGAGGGACAGGAAGGAAACAGAGAGGAGGGGCTTCCCTAGGGGTCCAGTGGCTAAGACTCTGAGCTCCCAATGCAGGGGGCCTGGGTTCCGTCCCTCCAGGTAGGTAGAACTTTAAAAGGACAATCCAGTTAAGACAGTGTAAAGAAAGGAGAGAGGAATGGGGGGCTGGGGGCAGGGAGAAAAAAGTTTCAAAAGAAGCCAGTATAAAAGCATAAGAAGGAAGAAGAGGGACTCCCTGGTGGTCCAATGGCTAAGACTGCACTGCCAACAGCAGGGGGCCTGGGTTTGATCCCTGGGCGAGGAACTAGAATCCACATACCATAATTAAGACCGAACCAAATACACAAATATTTTAATAATAATAATAAAATTAATTTCACCTTAAAGAGAAATAGTGATGAAAAGAGAAATATTTAAAAATAGGAGATGATGCAAAAAGAATGAAAGAAGAGTGGAAAGAGGGAAGTAGGGAAGGAATGGAAGAAGGAAAGAGGAGAGAAAAGGGATGACAGAAGGGAGAGAGAAAAATAGAGGAGGAAAGGCAAAGAGAAAAGGACAATGAATGAAGCAGAGCTAGAAGGGACAGAAAAAAGCTTTTAAAGAAGGACAAAAAGAAGAGGCAAGATCGAAAGGAGGAAGTGGGAGAAAAGAGAAGTTTAAAATGATGAGCCTGTAGAAAGTGTAAAATATAAAAGAAATGAAACAGTGTGAAGGGCTTGAAAAGGACACATTAATAAAAAAATTAAGCACAATTATGGACAGTGGGGAAAGAAATCTAAAAAGAAGCCAGTTAAAATATTTCAGTGATATAAGATTCATGGATGAATTGACAGGAGGGTAGGTTGATAAGTAGGAAAGTATATAAAATATAAATAGATAGAACCATAGATAGGTGATTGATAGATGATGGATGGTTGGATGGATAGATAGGTCTTATTTTTAAAAAGAGAACCGAGTTTCTAAAAGTCAGTATTATTATACAGAGTGAAGTAAGCCAGAAAGAAAAACAATACAGTATACTAACGCATATATATGGAATTTAGAAAGATGGTAATGATAACTCTGTGTGCAAGACAGCAAAAGAGACACAGATGTATAGAACAGTCTTTTGGATTCTGTGGGAAAGGGAGAGGGTAGGATGATTTGGGAGAATGGCATTGAAACATGTATATTATCATATGTGAAATGAATCATCAGTCCAGGTTCGATGCATGATACAGGATGCTCGGGGCTGGTGCACTGGGATGACCCAGAGGGA
>SJYQ01011159.1:43055-85589 GCA_006410935.1 Redunca redunca | reverse complement strand
TGAACTGAAAATAAATACATTTATATTAAAAAAAAATAAAAGTCAGTACATAAAAGATAGAAAAAGAGAAAAGGAAAGAAGTTAAAAAATATTTTCAGAGGGGCCAGTACACAGAGAATAAAAGAAAAAGGGAAGATGGACAGGACAGGATAGGATAGGGTAAAGTAGGAAAGGGAAACAGGAAGGCAGGGAGGCTGCATGCAGACAGGCACAGAGAAGAAAGAAATACAGAAAGGGAACAAGGAAATGATGAACAGAAATCGAATAACAGAAGGAAAGAACTAAGGAAGAAAGGAAGACATATGAAAGCAAAAAAGAGATAGGCTTCAAATGGAATAAATTATAAGAAAATGTAAAACAGAGAAAAATCTGAGAATGAGAGACAGAAAGGAAAGAAAAAAGGAGAGTCAGAGACAGAAAGAAAGGAAGAATGTCTCACGGGCCAAAAAGTTTTAAAAGTAGAAGCCGAAGCCAATTTAAGAGTGATTGACAGCTGGATATAGAGCCAGCCAGCTAGATAGGTAGGTAGATAGAAAGAACAGATTTTTAAAGGAGAAACCAGTAGTAAAGATAATAGCCAAATGTATAAAGAAAGGGAGAAGGAAACAAATAAAATGTTTTGCAAAAGGAGTAGTATAAACAAGGCAAAAGAAGAATGGAAGGAAGGAAGAAGGGAAGAAAGAAGGAAATGGGAGAAGGAAAGCGGGGGAAGAGGAAGGAGACAGGAGTGGACAGAAGGAGACAGAAGCAAATGAAAGAGGATGAGAGAGCGATGGAGAATGGAAAGGAGGAGGTGGGGGTAAGGAAGAAAGACATGAGGAAAGGGCGAAAGGGCAGTGGACAGTAAGAGGGGAGGAAGGGATGGCGGAAGGGATGAAGTGAGGGAGGAGAGGGGGAAGACATGCATGCAGGCGGGGAAAGAAGAGAGAGACAGAGACCATGAAAGAAATGGAGTGAGGAGAAGACAAAGAGGAGGAAGAGAGAGGAGGCAGGAAGGAGGGAAGAAGAAAGGGAGGGTGTAGGGAGCAAGGAGAGAAAGCTCTAAAAAAGGAACTCAGCTAAAAACAAACAAAGATGAATGGAGAACAGCTAGGTAGTTTGGTAGATTGATGGACAGATGGGTAAGTAGACAGGCTTTTTATGTGGAAGATCTAGTTTTTAAAAGTCAATATTTAAAAGATAAGTGAAGAAGAGAAACAGGTTTAAAAGAGGAAACCCAAAAAATGGATATAAGAGGAAGAGAGGGGGAAGGAAGTAAAGGAGAAGGAAGGAAAGGAAGAAGGAGGTCAGAAAGGCAGGAAGTAGGGGAGATAGGGAGGGAAGGAGGAAGGCAGGCAGGCAATAAGTTTACAAAGGGTGAGACCTGTGTGGTGGCTCAGTGGATCAGAATCCACCTGCCAGTGCAGGGGACACAGGTTCGATCCCTGGTCCAGGAATATCCCACATGCCGTGGAGCAATCAAGCTCATGTGCCACAACTACTGAGCCCACACTCTAGAGCCTGTGAGCTGCAATTATTGAAGCTCTCATGCCCTAGAGTCTGGCTCTGCAATGAGAAGCCTGCCCACCACAAGTGGAGAGTAGGCCCTGTTTGCTGCAACTAGAGAAAGCCTGCAAGCAGAAACAAAGACCCAGCGCAACCAAAAATAAATAAAAATTTTAAAATAAAGGATGAGTCAGTAGGGAAGACAGCTAAAGAAGGGAAGAGAATGTAAGAGTGAAAATGTAGGAACCATTTTCCTACAAAAAACCTAAAACAGTTGTGTGGCAGGGGACAGATTGTAAAAGTAGGAGTCAGGAAAGCAAAAACAAAAATAAAGACAAAGAAAATGGTTGAGAGCTGAATAGGTAGGTAGGCAGTTATACAGATGATAGGTAAGTAGGTATATAATTTTAAAAGCGGAAGCCAGTAAGGAGGAATGCATGAAAAAGAGAATGAGAGAGTTAGAGCAGGAAGGAAAAAATAAAAGGGGAGCCAGCAGAAAGAGAGTAAAAGGAAGATGGGAGGAAGGAAGACAGGAGGATGGGAAGGGTAAAGATAAAGAAGGAAGGAAGGAAGAAAGGAAGATAGGAAGTAAGGATGATGGAACAGAAGTAAGAAATAATGAAGAAAGAAAAGAGGTTTATAAGTGATGAGTCAGTAGGGGAAAGTGAGAAATAGCAGAAAAAGACAATGTGAGAATGAGGGGGAGAACCAATAAAGGCAAGTACAATTGTGTGTGATGGAGATGGGTTTAAAAAGTAGAAGTCAGTTTTTTAAAAAAAGAGAATACAACATAGATGGCTAGGTAGGTAGAGGGATAGGTAGGTACGGCAGATAGGTAGATAGATGATAGGTAGAAACATACATACATCCATGCATGCATACATACATACACACATAGAACTAATTTGGAAAAGGAGAAACCAGTGAAAAGTCAATACATGAAAGGTAGAGAGTTGGAAAGAGAAGAAATGAAAAACTTTGTGGATCGCTAAATAGTAAAAAGAAAGAGAAAAGAGAGGACAGGAGACAAGATGTGTGAGGGGGGACAAAAGAGAAGGGAAAAGAACCAGATAAAAAGAAGTGCAAGGGAAAGTGGAAAAGACTTCACTTTTAAAGAAATGAGCAAGAGAATGGGTTCAAGAGAACTTTTAAAAAGGACCAGTCAGTAAACACAATGTGACAGGGAGGAAGGAAGGAAGTTTGTGAAGGAAGAGTCAGTAACAAAACTCACGGTTCAGTTCAGTGAGATGAGGGTGTAACCTTCTGCCTCTGAGACAGTACATCACTTTAGCAGCCAGCTTTCTCCCTCCATCTTCAACTGTTAACTTCCCCTTCCCATAGGAGGAAAGTTTCAGGTAGGCATCTTAAACAGTGCCCACCTCAAATGCTTTTTGAAAAAGAAAACATAAAAGAACTTGATGTTCACAGTATTACAGAGGTGACAGGAGAATGAAGATGTCTATTTCACATATGAAATTGACTTATCACTGTAACAAAGACATCATGTTCTACCATGTCGACACCAAGGAATACACGTAACTCTAATGAAAACCCAATTAGCACACATATAGTTTAGAATCCTTTTGTCTATTTCTAAATGATTGGAAACAGGAATGGCAGTCACTTTTTTCACAAACCAGGTATATATATGTATGGTTGCCTCAGCCAGATTTTTGAGGCACAACCAAGAATTGTCATGGCCATTGTGGGGTCCCCAGCACATGGCCTTCAGGGTCTCTAGCACAGGTATTATGCTGGTCTGCATCCCCACACAAAGAAAAAGGCATGGTCTTCTTGAGCAGGTCTTCTTGAGAGGGATGGAGTTTTTTCCCTTTTGCCAGAAGACAGTTCTGCCCCCCGCCGAGTAGAGCTTTAACTATACAAGATAATATTAGTGATTGTCCTGCCTTCCCATCACATCTGTTCTAAGGTTTCTTAACCTTGCCCCTATTGGCATGTTGCACTGGATAATTGTTTATTATGGGGACCATCCCGTGCATTGTAGTATGTGTAGTATGTATAGCATCATACATGGCCCCTATCCACTAGATGCCAGGAGAAATCCCTCTCCCTGATTTGTAACAACCAAAAATGTTTCCAGACATGTCCCAATTCCATTGTCCTCTGGGGTACAAATTTGCCTCCCACTGAGACCTACTACATACCCTCTCCAGTTTCTCTCCATATACAGATTAGGATATGGTTCTCCCCCTAGTGGGCATAAAGGGATAAATAGAATCTATCTTGAATAACTTTGTCATCACCACTATTAATTTTTTTTTTTTTAAATTTTAAGCTTCTTATCCAAAGATCAAGAAAATGAGTGTCATTGCCGGTCACCAGAAGTCACACCAAGGACAAAAAAGTAATTGAAATAATTAGAAATACTAAAATAGTCATTTGTGCTTCTTTCCCAAAGGTGTTGTCTGGGGCAAGAGGTGTGGCTTATGTTCTTACTCCTCTAAGTGTCAGCAGTATGGGCATCACTGAGGCACTTATTATAAAAGCACAGTCTCAGACACTGCCCCACTACTGAATCAGAACCTGCATTTTCACAAGACCCCAGTGCATGACATGCACATTGACTTTTGGGGAACACTGGCTTCCATAGCCCCATGGAGGCAGAATAAAGTAAGGGTGCTTGGATGACTATTTGTCCTCTGTCTCCTCTGGTCTTCAGAGACATGCCCTTATCTCCACTGAGATAGTGCTTGGCCTATCATCATTCACAGTTAAATTGGCCATCATTGCAATGACTCATGGTCTGGTCTCGCTGGGCTTAGTAGAACCCTCTGGATTTCCCACTCCACCTGAGTCCTGACTGCCTGCTCCATAACACTCTGGGAGGAGCCCTCTTACCCCGAGCCCAGTGACTCCCCTTGAGGAGCTTCCCAGCTAGACCCTCAGCCCTTTCTGGGCCATGTGTATACCACATGGGAACCAAGAGTGGCTTAAGAAAGCAAAACCTCAAGGGGAAATAGGGAGAGGTTGGTCAAATGGTACACATTTTCAGCTGTAAGATGAATAAGGTCTGAGGATCTGATGTATAACATGGTGACTATAGTTGAAAACACTGTATTGTATAATTGAAATTTGCTAAGAACAACAACATGATATGTGAGGTGATGGATGTGTTAATTAACTAAATGGGTGAGGGGGGAGAAATCCTTTCACAGTATACATATGTATCAAATCACCACAATGTACACTTTAGCTATCTTACAATTTTATGTGTCCATTATGTAAGTCAGTAAAGCTGAAATGTTTTAAAACTGAAAGAAAAAGAAAGCAAAACCTCAGCGAGAGCCTTGCTCTGCCTGACCACACCGTATTACAAAGTTTGGGGTCCATGACCCCAGTGAGGAGGAAGAATGAGAGTAGGGGTAGCCAAGGAAATCTCTTTCTAGAGTCTTAAATAGAGAGCTGAGCAATAGTTCTTCTTTTCTCTCCATTAAGCTCAGTTATATGAAGCACCAAGGCCCAAAGTAAGCAAAATGTGAAGCCCTGTCTGATTTCTGTGGTCTCCAGTCACTCTCACCACCTTCCCATTTTCCCACCATCTCTGAGCTGCTAAAGGAGTGGACATTTTCCCCTTAACTTTCCTAAAGTCATATCCTTTTTTCTTCCTGAGCCCAGATAACTCTTATTTGGTAAGCTAAGGGTATCTCCAGGACACTATGAAGAATTTCCTCAACTAAGTATTCTAGGATGTTTCTATACAAAAAGGAAGATAAAATTTAAGGAAATTCTTGGGACAACTGCATGGCTTGCAAGGCATAATGTCTTGGTTGTGTCATCATTTTGGGGGATGACAGATACTGAATATTACCTGGGTGTTCATCATGGCATTTGTCCTGTTAAAAATTCTAACCTCTCCTTCCTTCCCTAGCTCTACCCCCAGGTAAGTGAAAGCCTATGAAAGATGAGGGTAGAGATCTTGTACTTAGTCAAAAATGAAAAAGTAATATAAAATTTTAAAAATAGCCCTGTTACATAATGGCTGTTTCTCATTTCTCGAGCCCCAAAAGTGAGTACAACAAAAGGTGGTCTCTACACCTACATCTAGAAGGCATGATCACCATAAAAAAAAAAGTGTAAAATATAGAAAAATATGTAATATATGTAATGTGACAATGTAATAAACTTGGGCAAAAGGCATGAACAAACATTTTACTGAAGATACACAGATGGCAAATAAGCACACAAAACACTGTTTAATATCATTATTCCTTAGGGAAATACAGATCAAACCACAATGATATACCACTACACACCCAGTAGAATGTCTAGTAGAATTTAAGTAACTGAGCGTACTAAGTATTTGCAAGGACTTGAAGCAACTATAACAGTCTGACATTGCAGGTGGAATGTAAAATGGTACAACCACTGTGGAAAACATTTTGGCAGCTCAAGTTAAACTACATCTGCCATGTGATTCAGTCATTTCACTCCTAGTTAGGTGCCCACAAGATATGAAAATATATGTTCAGATAAAGACTTGTACATCAGTGTCCATAGCAGCATTATAGTCAAATTAGAAACAACCTAAATGCCCTTCAGCAGGCAAATGGATAAACTAGTGTAGCCATACCATGGGATACTACTCAGAATAAAAAGGAATAAAGTATTAATACAGGCAACCATATTGATGAATATCAAAATAGGCTGAATGAAGGAAGCCAGATCACCACCCTCCCCTGACAAAAAAAGGGTGGTGTAACCCCTGTTTGATTCCATTTATAGCAAACTCTAGAGAATGCAAACTGATTTATAGTAAAGCAGATCAGTGATTGCCTGGGAGATAGAAGAAGAGAGAGGGATGAACTATAAGGGGGCACAAGGAAACTTTGGGGGATGATGTAAATGTTTACCTTGATTGTGGCGATGGTTTCAAGGGTTTATATATATACATATATATATACACACACACACATATATATATGCCAAAGCCAAATGGTACATTTTAAATATGTTCAGTTTATTGTACTTCAGTTATAGTTCAATCAAGTTTAAAAATTAAATGATTTCTCTTTCATTTGCTTATAGGACCATCCCAGCATTTGTATAGTTCTGTAAAGACTCCTGAAAGAAGATCAACCTTGTTGCATTCTCCACATGATGTACAGAGTAACACAACAGAACAAAAGGTAGAAAGCTGTATGTCTCAGGTGCTTTGTATTGGCCTCTCATTTATCTGGTTCATTTTTCTTTCTAGGGGATATCCCCATTCACTGGGCATGGTACTGATTGGTTAGAAATAATGGAGTTCTACATAGATCTGAACGGTCTTCCTGGTAGAGAAGGTTCTGAGTCAGCTTCATGCTAAATGTACCATGTAGTTGAGCAGAAACTAACAAATATTTGATGATGATAATGATGATGATGACGATAGCTAATGTTTATTGACAACCTGCTGTGGGCCAGGTCCTAGTAGAAGGTAGGGAAAGGTAGAAGGAATGGAAAAGGAGGAAAGTAGGTGACGTAGGATACAAAGATAGAAAAGACATCACTGCTCTTGGGGATGCACTGTCCAGGGATCAGACACATAAACAAAAGTCCTTACAGTCAAATGAGAGGAGACTTTTGCTTTGTATAAAATATGAAGCACAGAAAGTGTGGAGAAATAGCCCTGCCTAGAGAAATCTAAAAAAGCTTTATAAAAGGAGGCCTTCATTGAATTAGGTCTTGAAACATGAATGGGAAGTTTTCAGATGAGTAGATGTGAGGATGTAGTGAGGCAGCATTGCAGACAGGCTTACAGTGTTAAGTGAAAGCATGAAAGTTCAAGCCAGCAAAACCAGAGCAGTGGGACAGAAGAGACTGACATGGCAGGCTGAAGCCAGAACTTTGCATCCCTTGCTGAAGTAGGAATTTATTCTCTCAGTAGTAGAAAGCCATTGCCGGTTTTTGAGTAGGATGTGAGATAAGAATGATTTGCATTTTAAAAGATACTCTAGTTGCAGTGTGAGATAGCTACATAGAGGAGATTAGAAGCAAGATCATTTGAGTCTACTGGGATAGTCCAGATAAAAATGATAAAGGCCTGAACTAAGGCTGTGACAATGAGGGTGAACCAGAGGCCACAGATTTAAGATATTTCAGAGCCAGAGTATGTCAAGATTTGGTGACTCAACAGATGTGTGGACCCAGAGAAAAGGAGATGACAGTGATGGTGATGATTTAATTTTTGTGTGCAGGTTTTGTATGCTCTCATAGTGCTGAGGCCTACTTCTGTCTCAGAACTCATTATCCTCCATCATATTTGTCTGTCTTTTTACTGGGTGATAAACTTCTTGAGGTTAGGAATTATGTATTTTAGTTCCAGGTAGTGTACTCAATAAACATTAGACTGGATTAAACTAGCCTTATCTGAAATAAACAGAACAATTCTATGCTTTCTGGAATGGAGCACTGGATTATTATTATTGGTTATAGGATTATTATACCTATAACCAAAATGTGGAAGACAGACAAGTAGTAAGTTTGAAAAGATAGGAGAAGATAGCGTACCTGGGTACAATATAAGCTTCATTTTAAACTAGTTAAAGTGAGGTACCTGTAAAAGATATACAGTAAGAGTATTGTTAATAATATGTATTAGCATTGAGACCAGCACCTAGTAGAGAGGTAGAGATGAGGGGAAGGGGGAGATAAGATACTGTATTATTCTGATTGCTTTAGAATCAGCAAAAGTGTCTTTTGGAAGAATAATTACTAATTAATTTTTTTATTGAATGTTAAACCATACAGAAAGATAGAGAAAGAATTAGGATATCATATCCTTCAAATGATGGAGGTAAGAAAATGAACAATATTTATAACTTCTCTGATATCTTTTGGTTAAATAATTCATTTTGTCATATAGTCTTCCAAGTTATGCTTTTTTTCTCTGATTATAAAATCCATGATTAATTTGATAAAGGAAGATAGAAGAATTATTCATGGTTGTAAATATAAGCATCACATTTTTAAGTGATGCTGGGAGAATAGGCCTTGTGGAATCAACAAGGTGTGAGGAAGTCAGAGTCTCTGCTGTGATTGCCTCTGTAAGTTCCTGACAATGCGGCCATTAGAGAGTCCCAGTGAAGAGAATTCTCCCCAGGAAGGTCTCTTTTACCATCTTTTCTCCCCAGACATAAAAATCCATCCTGTTTCCCATCTCCCAGGGCTGGACTAGAGATTAGCCAAGTCTCTGTTCGTCTCCGTAAAAGATTCCCACGCGTAACCTCCACAGTTACTAAGAGCGCTGGGACATCTTCACCAGGACGGCCCATGAGTACCTCAGATCCAACATGTGCAAAACCAAATTCATCCCCAAACCAGCGCTCTGTTCCTCCTAACTTTATTCAGGCACAAAACCTGGTCATTTTTGACTCTTTGCTATTTGCTCCAGTCCAGTCTGCCTCCTTAAATTCTCTCATAACTTTCCCTTCCTTTCCATTCATGCTTCCTGTGCCATTAAGCACTGTAATAATTAGTCTCCAATCTCTTTTTCTTGTTGATCTGTTCTACATTTTGCTGTGAATGTAACCTTCCTGAAAAAAAGCTTTGGACATGTAATTCCTCTACCCAAAAGTCCTCTGTGGTTCCCCTTTGCTTACTGAATGAAGTGCAGAACAGTTTGTTCTAGGGCAGGGGAGTGGTGGGAAGTTTAGCTGGCAAAGTAACTTAGAGCCAGGGAGTTCAGGCTTGTCCCTAATGGCAGCAGTGGGCCCCTGGAAGCTGGTAAGCAGGGGACTTCACAAAAAGGCATCTTATACTCGGAGATACTGCCTTAACTTCCATAAATAAATAAATTCTTGATTATGGTAATTTTAGACTTTATGGCAGCCCAGCAAGGAGAACTATATGATTTTTTCATATTTAAAGTTACCTCTTCTTTTCCCTAGAAATTACTACACTTCAGAGTCCAGGTGTTTCTGCGAAAACACCAAGTATCTATAGATACTCTCTACACGATACTTCAAAACAACAGGCAAGTAACATTTCTTTTGTCCCAGATACACACAGAAACAATGATGTATAAAATGAGGATCAAGATTGACATAACACAATTTCATTCATTAAATGACAATTCAGAGCAGTCTTCTTCCCTGAAATTAACCATCCTATAGTAAGATTTTATTTTAAAAAGTTGAAATGTGAATCCACAGTAATAATCCTGTCACTTCAGACTTCCAATGCCTATGGCTATCTGTTGTGTTAGTGTTGCCATACTCTAAGGGTAGGAACATATCAATAACAACTAGTAAGCTAACAAAAGAAAAATGGTGAGCCTGAGATTTTAAATGTGTTAAATAGATCCAAAATTTGAATACTTGTCTCAATTCTTAATAGAAATGACCAGAAACAATGTGAGTGTTCTCACTTAGCTCTTAGGTATGTAGGCTTCTTAAAAGATGAGCTTCAAGTCCCTTCACACAGGAAGCAACATATTGGACTTTCGTGAATCATTTCTCTTCTCATGCTGATGGGTTGTACAGAAACAGCCATACGGCCTCACCCTCTCCCCTTTGTGGTCAGTGATCACTCAGTCGATGGTGGGAAATTGACAACAAACATTTAGGGCACAGCCTCTGGTCACAGCATCTGTCATCTCTGTGGGTCACCAATTGGTCATTCTCTTTCAGACTCAAACCCACATCCTTGGCTCCATTAGCACTGTATTAAATGACTCATCTGTTCTAAAAAGTTAATACAGTTTCCGATATCCTATGTTAAATGCATAGTAAGTGACAGACTCAATTATATGTAACTCTTCAAATGTAACATGTTAGCCACAATATGCTTTTCTATATAAACAAATATTTATGAAACACCTGCTATGTCCAGGGTGCTGTGCTACTATATCAACATCCATAATCTGTATTCTCAATATCTGAAGAAAGAATCTTAACTACTTACGACAGTATATTAGTTCCAGATCAGGAGTTACTTTTTTCACTTGCCTCACTATGCACGTATGCTAAGTCGCTTCAGTCGTGTCTGACTCTATACAACCCTATGGACAGCAGCCAACCAGGCTCCTCTGTATACAGGATTCTCTGGGCAAGAATACTGAAGTGGGTTGCCATTTCCTTTTCCATGCCTCACTATAGAGTCAGAAAAAAAAAGTATTTTCTGAGTGTAGTATGGATGGCAAACTTAATACTATCAGTACATATTGTTACCCCCAAAATAAGCAATAAACAAATTTAGACCATCTGTTTTTTAAGGCTTTAAAATACATTGGATAATATGAGTAAAATTGTCACAGATACCTAATTGGGTTTGAGAAATAGTATGACCACTTTTATCACAACAAAATCCAATACTATTTTCCAGCTTACTTCACCCATCCTGTCAGTGTCAAGAAATGTACTTCTGGTGGCTTGTGTTCAGTTCTCAGGCCTAGGAAAAAACAAAGTCTACTCTGCTGGATTTCTCTTCCTGTATGATTACCTAAGCAGGTAGAGCTCCTGGCCAACTGAGAGAGCCACATCCCACGTATGCAGAAAAGCTGCTCTCTGCCTTCCAGCTCCCTCACAGCATTCCCCCTGTACTTAACTTTCTTTAAAACCCACACATATTCTTTTTAGCTATTCAACTGATTACCTTCCATGCTGGTCAGTGCACTCTTCAGTTAACTAATTTTAGCATACTAGGAATTCTATAAGCCTTTGAATTATGTAAGTAATGGAAACCAAATAAAACATGTATATTTATGATAGACTTCTAAAATCACTTTATTAAATTTCTGTGAGACATAGGTGATGTTCAAATTCTTTGAAAACTCCTTTAAGGATTTTTTTTTGTTTGTTTTCATTTTTCTTGTGTCATGTATAGGTGACATGTGCTGATTTGAATGGGGAAAAGGCCAAGAAATCAAGCTTAAACTATGAGCCAGGTAAACATTATCAACAGCTATTAAGGAAATCCTGCAATCCATTAATACATTCAACTAACATTTACTAAGCTTTTGCTACACGCCATGCACTATACTAATTATTGAACAAAATAGAGAAGCCATGGTTCCTACCCTGGATCTTACAGTGTAGTATAGAACAGTCATGCCAGTAATCACAACACAATATAATAAGTGCAATAAAGGGAGTAAATACAAAGTCCACTGGAAGCGTAGGGGAGACAAAGAAGCTTTTCAGAAGATGCCACAGCTGAGCTCAGACATGAAGGGTGAGAAAGAATTTTCTAAGCAGACAAATGGAAAGAGAACTTCCAGGAGAAAGGAATACATTTACCAAGATATACACATCAGAGCCTAGTGGGTTTGTGGAAATGCAGATTTTTTTTTCAGAATTGTTTTAGCTGAAAGTTCAAGTCAGAGAATTACAGAATATGAAGCTTGACTGGTAGATATTGGTAGATCATTAAGATTCTGGTAAGCTGTGCAAGGAGATCTACCTTTTATCCTATTATCGAAGTACAACTATCGAAGACTATTGACAAGAACCTAATATGGTCAGAATTTGCCTTTTCTACCCACAGAGATAGAAAATGAACTTCTGGTTACCAAAGGGGAAAGTGGGTTGGGGGGAATGAATAAATTAGGAGTTTGGGATTAACAGGTACACACTACTATGTATGAAGTAGATATACAACAAGGACCTACTGCATAGCATGGGGAACTATTTCAATATCTTGTAATAACCTATAATGGAAAAGAACCTGAAAAGGGATGTGTGTGTATATATATATATATAATATATGTATAACTGAGTTATTTTGTTGTACACCTGAGACAAACACAACATTGTAAATTAATTATACTTCAAAAAATGACCCAAAAAGAAAGAATTTGCCTTTTCTAAAAAAGGAAAACAGAATTAGAGGTGAGGAGACTTGAGACAATGAGACAATAAAAGTAATAGCATATTGAATACTCACTATGTACCAGGTACTATGCTAAACTATATTCTCTCATTTAACCCTCTGAACAACAAAACTATTTTACCTACCATTTTACACATGAATAAACTAAGTCTCAGAATTGTAAATTATCATGCCCAAGATTTCATATAACATGTGGCAAAGCCAAGGTTTTAAAAGCCAGGTCTATCTTACTCAACCAATCCTAACCATAATACCACACTGCCTCTTATTACAATTAAAAGTCTATTATAATAGTCAAAGCTAGAAATGAGTCCTGAACAAACTCAGTGGCAGTAAAGATGAAGAGCTGGACACAGATTTGACTCAGACTAAGAAAGGCAAATGGATGAGATCTGGCTACTGATTGAATATGGGAGAAGAATGAATTGAAGATAACGCCCATATTTCTAGTACAGGCAACTTAATGGATTGTGGTGCCATTCAATAGATAGGCAATACAGAAAGATGAACAAGTTTGGAAGACAAATATTTAGTTCAGCTTTGAATATATTGAGTTTGAGGTGCCTTAGGGCATACAAGTGGGACATCTAAGTGGAGCAGTCAAGGGGGCAGTTATAGATATTGGTCTGGCATGCATGGGAGAAGAAATGAAAGGAATGCCTTATGTCAAAACCTATGGGAAATAATAAAAGCTGTTCCCATAGGTTTGATATAAATGTTCTTTTTAAGGTAGGTTATACTTTCTCCTCTTTATTCCATCTTTGATCTAAGAGTTATCCTTAAGTATGTTTCTTAATTATCAAGAAATTCATATTTTCAGTCACATTTTTAAAGTTAGATTCAGAGAATGTAGCCTGTAAATATTCGACACATTGAAGTTGTTGACATTTTCTTTGTGGCCAAATATGTGATTGATATTTTGAAAGTGTTCCATAGACATACAAAAAAATACATATTCTCTATTTAAAGGCTGTAAGGTTCTAAATGAATTTTAAATTCTATTTATTGATTATATTATTCAAGTGTTATATGTCTTTACTGATTTTTTGGTCTACTATTTGCTGAATAACAAATCACCCTAAAAGCTGGCAGCTTAAATAAACATTATCTCACAGTTTCTCTGGTTGGGAATACAGAAACAACTTAGCTGGGTGGTTCTGATTCAGGGGCTCTCATGAGGTTACAGTCAAGATGTCATCCAGGGCTGCTCAGTCATCTGAAGTCTTGATTGAGACTGAAGAAGTCACTTCCGAGGTGGCTTACTCACATGGCTGTTGGCAGGAGGTCTCAGTTCCTCACCATGTGGGCATCTGCATATATCTCTCAGTATCCTCGATATGGCATCTGGCTTCTCCCAGAGTGGGCGGTCCAAGAGAGAGGGGCTGAAGCCAGACTATATTTTATAGCCTGGTCTCAGCACACTCTCACTTCCACTCATCACTTCCACTCTATTCATTGGAAGCAAGTCTCTAAGTACAACCCACACGCAAGGGGGAAAAGAATTAACCTTCACCACTTGGAGAGAGTATTATCAAAGAATTTGTAGGTGTATTTTTAAAACACCACAACGGTATTATCTTCACACTTATTTTTTCAGGTATGTGCACTATTAATTCCAGCTCCTTCCTTTCAAAACTGTACACACTCAAACATACACTCACAAAGAAACTTAAGAAAGTACACAGAATTGAAGTTAACTTTGATGCAGATCATTGGAATTCACTGATTATTCAAAATACATGTTATATTTATTGGGAGAACAATAGCTATTCAACTTGACTTTGAACTGACTTTTAATTGGTAATATTACTTTTTATTATTCAAAGTATTCTGTTTGTCTAAGACTGTTTAGTCATGTATGTGCATGACTCATGGCCTTCCTCAGTGGCTCAGAGGTAAAGAATCAGCCTGCAATGCAGGGACACAGGTTCAATCCTTGAATTGGGAGGATCCCCTGGAGAAGGTCATGGCAACCCACTCCAGTATTCTTGCCTGGAGAATCCCATGGACAGAGGAGCCTGGTGGGCTACAGTCCATAGGGCTGCACAGAGTTGGACACGACCGAAGCAACTTAGCATGCACACACATGCATAACTGACATACACCATCCCAGTATTCCTACGGACATATTCTACATGAAGACTTGCTTTAGTATCACTATCCAGAAATAGTTACTAAAATCCACTTATGGAACTTTGCTAGATGGCATACAAAGCATGTTAGTATTTAAGTGGGAAGAGATTAATGACAGGAATACTAATGAACAAACATTGAGCCAACACATATGTTAAAGAATTAATTGAACAAATAAGTGTTCTTGAGTGCTTACTGTGTGCCAGGCACTGTAAACCAGTACAGTACAGCACAGTAAGTCCTATAACAGAGGGATGTATAGGGCGCTTCAGGAGCTTGACAGAGAACGCCTGTCTGTCTGGGCAAATATAAAGGAAGGCTCTCTGAAGGTGACACAAGCTGAATGAGTCCTAAAGGATGAGAAGTTTTAAAAAGGNCTGTAAATATTTGACACATTGAAGTTGTTGACATTTTCTTTGTGGCCAAATATGTGATTGATATTTTGAAAGTGTTCCATAGACATACAAAAAATATATATTCTCTATTTAAAGGCTGTAAGGCTCTAAATGAATTTTAAATTCTATTTATTGATTATATTATTCAACTGTTATATGTTTTTACTGATTTTTTTGGTCTACTATTTGCTGAATAACAAATCACCCTAAAACCTGGCAGCTTAAAGAAACATTATGTCACAGTTTCTGTGGTTAGGAATACAGAAACAACTTAGCTGGATGGTTGTGATTCAGGGGCTCTCATGAGGTTACAGTCAAGATGTCATCCAGGGCTGCTTCAGTCATCTGAAGTCTTGATTGGGACTGAAGAAGTCACTTCCAAGGTGGCTTACTCACATGGCTGTTGGCAGGAGGTCTCAGTTCCTCCCCATGTGGGCATCTGCATACATCTCTGAGTATCCTCATGATATGGCATCTGGCTTCTCCCAGAGTGGGCGGTCCAAAAGAGAGGGGCTGAAGCCACACTATATTTTATAGCCTAGTCTCAGCACACTCTCACTTACACTCTATTCATTGGAAGCAAATCTCTAAGTACAACCCACACTCAAGGGGGAAAAGAATTAACCCCCACCACTTGGAGAGAGTATTATCAAAGAATGTGTAGATGTATTTTAAAAACACCACAACAGTATTATCTTCACACTTATTTTTTTCAAGTATGTGCACTATTACTTCCAGCTCCTTCCTTTCAAAACTGTACGCACTCAAACTACACTCACACACAAAGAAACTTAAGAAAGTACACAGAATTGAAGTTAACTTTGATGCAGATCATTGGAATTCATTGATTATTCAAAATACATGTATATTTATTGGAAGAACAATAGCTATTCACCTTGACTTTGAACTGACTTTTAATTGGTAACATTACTTTTTATTATTCAAAGTATTCTGTTTGTCTAAGACTGTTTAGTCATGTATGTGCATGACTGATGGCCTTCCTCAATGGCTCAGAGGTAAAGAATCAGCCTGCAATGCAGAGGGCACAGGTTCAATTCTTGAATTGGGAGGATCCCCTGGAGAAGGGCATGGCAACCCACTCCAGTATTCTTGCCTGGAGAATCCCTTGGACAGAAGGGCCCGGTGGGCTTCAGTCCATAGGGTGGCACAGAGTTGGACACGACTGAAGCAACTTAGCATGCACACACATGCATAACTGACATACACCATCCCAGTATTCCTATGGACATATTCTACATGAAGACTTGCTTTAGTATCATTATCCAGAAATAGTTACTAAAATCCATTTATGGAACTTTGCTAGATGGCATACAAAGCATGTTAGTATTTAAGTGGGAAGAGATTAATGACAGGAAGACTAATGAACAAACATTGAGCCAACACATATATTAAAGAATTAATTGAACAAATAAATGTTCTTGAGTGCTTACTATATGCCAGGCACTGTAAACTAGTACAATAGAGCATAGTAAGTCCTATAACAGAGGGATGTATAGGGCGCTTCAGGAGCTTGACAGAGAACGCCTGTCTGTCTGGGCAGATATAAAGGAAGGCTCTCTGAAGGTGACACAAGCTGAATGAGTCCTAAAGGATGAGAAGTTTTAAAAAGGGACACGAGTTACAAGGGAAATAGTGAAGGCAGAGGAGCTGTGTGTTGTTCAGTACTTCTGGAGCAGAGAATATATGTAGAATGGTGACCATAGATGAGGCTGATGAGGTAGGCGGTCACCCCAAATCTTAAGGTATTTATTTGATGCCTGTCTGGTAGTCCCTGGAGGATTTAAAAGAGTGTTGACAGCAGGGAATAAAAGACCTATTAAGGGACTTCCCTGGTGGTCCAGTGGGTAAGAATCTGAGCTCCTAATGCAGGAGGTCCAGGTTCAATCCCTGATCAGAGAACGAGATCCCACATGCTGTAACAAAAACGTCCCATATGCCACAACAAAGATGGATGATCCTGAGGCTGCAACTAAGACCCAGCACAGCCAAATAAATAAATAAAAGTGTTTTGTTTTTTTAAAGAAGACCTATTAAGATATGTTAATTACAATTTTACAAGTAGCCTGTGAAGGATACCAACAAATAGTAATTTTCTTTTTCTCTCTGAAAATTCATCTGCAGCTCCTGGAGTCTGCTTTATTCACGACTCACCAATTAGGTAAGTTTCTGAGAAAGCTAATAAAGGAATGTGTTATTTTAAATTAATATTTAAATAATTATACAAGAGTGCTGCTTGAATCCTCTATTCTTGTAGTTTTACTTGTCTGTAGTAAAACGCTCACCTTTTGCAACCTCTCAGGACTAAGCTAAAATTGTAAAGTAGGCAAAGTTAATCATTCATGCTCTTCCAGTTCCTTCTCTGATCTCAATTTAGTCCTGGGCTCTCCTCATAGGCAATACTTTGACTCCCCATTCAGGTAGCACTACTACTTCTAGGATGTGGATCTGTTCTTTTCCCCTGTCCCTACTCAAAAATGCATTACTTGTACCATTTGAGGTTATTGGTTTTCAAATGATGCTAAATTAGTTTACCATATAGTATTAATGATGTAATCTGTTACTCCCTAAGGATATTTGCATTTTCATCCAAAGTAAATCAATCTCTCATGATCTAAAATAAAGGCCAGTGAAGTTTTCTTTTGGCCTGGGGCCTTTCAGCTCTCAAACATTGGTGGCCACCCATTCTGCTGATGTCCTGTTCCCCTCAAACTTGAATAATAGTTCATGCATATAAAATACTCCCTGATGGAACATACATACCTAATACTATCATCTTTTATAAACCCTCAACAAACCAAATTAGGTTCAGGATAATTTTTATAAATCCCAAACTCTGATGAATTGGTTAGGTAAAGGGAAGTAGTGTATGGTGGTAAATGGTGTTGATGTTCGGACCAGGCTTCTTAGAAAAGGATTTTGAGGTAGGAGTAATTGCAGTCAGTTTGATTTACGGAGGTCTCATGGGGTACAAGGATGCTGAAGGAAGGAAACTGACTAGCTCAGTATCAAGGTAGTTTCAAGAAATAAAGGTGAGAGAATGTGTGCATTATAGAATGTTAATTCCTGCCTGCCTCTTCTTCCTGTCCCCACTATCATCCTAGACTACAGAACTACAGAATCACTTGAGTTTTTTCAATAGCAAATATTCTGGATAGCCCTTTATTATAAAAATCAGCTAAGATGAAGAGCTATGCACATGACCCAGAGCTGCTCTCTCATTCCTCACAAATACATTTAGCTGAGCCTAGAACAATTCCAAGCCAGAACACAAGAAAACACAGCTAGAATACCATCTGGTATGGCTCTGCCCATTGCACCCATGCCACACCTCTTTACCTTACAGGAAAGAACACAGGTTCAAGGCTTTTGGCTTAGTCCTCTTGATCTGATGCAGCTCCTTGCTCCCTGAGACTCAAGTGTGGGTACATTATGTCTATTCCATCACCTACCTCCTCTCTCTTCTCTTCCTCCACCTCCTTAGTTCTCTGTTTTTTCTAATGCTAGCATAAAAGACATACACAGTAAACTTCAGTTCAGTTCAGTCGCTCAGTCGTGTCCTACTCTTTGCAACCCCATGAACCGCGGCACACCAGGCCTCCTTGTCCACCACCAACTCCCAGAGTCCACCCAAACCCATGTCCATCGAGTCGGTGATGCCATCCAACCATCTCATCCTCTGTTATCCCCTTCTCCTCCTATCCTCAGTCTTTCCCAACATCAGGGTCTTTTCAAATGAGTCAGCAACTAGCATCACGTGGCCAAAGTATTGGAGTTTCAGCTTCAACATCAGTCCTTCCAATGAACACCCAGGACTGATCTCTTTTAGGATGGACTGGTTGGATCTCCTTGCAGTCCAAGGGACTCTCAAGAGTCTTCTCCAACACCACAGTTCAAAAGCATCAATTCTTCGGCGCTCAGCTTTCTTCACAGTCCAACTCTCACATCCATACATGACTACTGGAAAAACCATAGCCTTGACTAGATGGACCTTTGTTGGCAAAGTAATATCTCTGCTTTTTAATACGCTGTCTAGGTTGGTCATAACTTTCTCTCCAAGGAGTAAATGTCTTTTAATTTCATGGCCGCAGCCACCATCTGCAGTGATTTTGGAGCCCCCCAAAATAAAGTCTGCCATTGTTTCCACTGTTTTCCCCATCTATTTGCCATGAAGTGATGGGATGGATGCCATGATCATTGTTTTCTGAATGTTGAGCTTTAAGCCAATTTTTTCACTCTCCTCTTTCACTTTCATCAAGAGGCTCTTCACTTTCTGCCATAAGGGTGGTGTTATCTGCATATCTGAGGTTATTGATATTTCTCCCGGCAATCTTGATTCCAGCTTGTGCTTCATCCAGCCCGGCATTTTGCATGATGTACTCTGCATATAAGTTAAATAAGCCGGGTGACGATATACAGTCTTAACATACTCCTTTTCCTATTTGGAACCAGTCTGTTGTTCCATGGCCAGTTCTAACTTGCTTCCTGACCTGCATACAGGTTTCTCAAGAGGCAGGTCAGGTAAGCTTAATAAAACAGAATTAGGAACCAAAAAAATCAGGACAAGAGGATGCCAATGTGATAAGATAGCGATGGGGTAAACAGTAGTAATAAACAGATTTGGTGATAGAATGGACCACACGTATGTATGATCAGGAGGTATCAGGCATCACCCCAAGCTAGGGGCTTGAGGTACCAATAGAGGATCACCAATTAGATTAAAACTTAGATATTCAGAAGGATTAGGCAGACGGACTAAAATGCAGTCTTGTTACATTAATCTTCAAGGGGTGATTGGCCAGTTATTTTCTGGACTAAAGTAAGGTTGTATGGAGGAAAAGGTTAGGAACAGAAAGGTTATGTTTATAGTTTTATAATATGACTAATCTGTGAAAAACTGGGCCTTATCTTTGGGGCTTCTAAACTAATTGTCATTAATATCACTGCCCTCTTTATTTAAGAAGTAAAAAGTTGGCAGTACAAACTACCTAAACCTTTGACACTTTAGTAGTATTAACCTATCAGGGAAAACCACTGAAGACTAGAGAAAAGTGGATGTAATATCATGCACTCCTAGCATTGTAGTGGAACTTTCCCACATAACAATGAGTTTATTTGCATGTTTCTGCTCAGTTGACTCCAATAAGAAACTGATAATTCGGGGCAAACTGCAGATTTGTACCCAATATTACAACTAGTTTCTAGTGGTCTTATTTAAGGTTTTTATGTTTTTTGTTTTTTGTTTTTGTTTTTTTTTTTTATCTATATGGTTAGTTTTGTTCTTAGGTCTGTGCTGTTTCCTTTTATCTTAAAGTATGACTTTGAGACAGAAAGTCTGTGGAAACAGGTGGAAACATACATAGGACTCCACTTGCTGCCTATGGTATGAGGTTAGGGAGAGCAGGACAAAAAAAGAATCTGGGTGCGTTAGATTGCAGAGGATCTATCTACAAAAAGGAAATTGTGCTGGAGATGGCTTGAGAAACTGGGTCTCAGAAAAATTAATGAAGCCAGAGGATAGGAACTATGTCACTGATGGTGAGCATTCATGTTCTAGGTTCCATACTGCAAAAAGGTATTAATCCTAGGATGGGCTATTGCTGCCTAAGCCTAGCTGAGACCTTTTCCTACTAGTGTTAAAGTTGTCATTTCATAGTCTGACTGTATGTCTCAAAATTGGATTGTTAGGCCTTGGTAGAAAAAAGTAAATTTGATAACATAAGGGCAGGCCAAGTAAAAATGAAAATAGAGCACCATGTTTCCTTTAAGAGGGTCAAGAGGTTATGGCAAGGGGTCCATGGAGGCAGTAAAATATGAAAGTAAATCAGACTTAGGCTTTCATTTTTTTTTAACTTTTTGTTGTTATCCTATAATCTACATGATTTTGTTGTTCTCTTGCTACAATTTAATAAAATATAATTTTGGTTCCATGTAGTAGATCAGAATAAATAATCCTGATTAGAACATAGAAGAGAATATTGTGATACCTAGAAAGGGGCTCCATCTAATTTGGCTTTGCATGTCATCTGAAACCCATTATTTTAATGTCATTGCCAGTAATCATACATAGATCTTCTATGTGGGGTAAGGAGAGGAGATTAGGAATTTTGAAGGGGTGAGTAGAAAGTGAATTATCAGAAAGCTTTTATCAAGCAGGGCAGGTGGAAAGAACTAGCCCGTCCCATCTTTCCAACCCCATGCTCTTCTCAACTCACTACAGAACAAACATGGCTAAGGTGGATCAAGAGTGGCAATATCAAGTGTTAGTTTATACAGCACCTATTATTCTACTGTTTATGCTGCAGTTATTCTGCATAATAATTCTTCTGGGTAATAGAGCATGTCCTATGCCCAGGGGCCAATATCTAAATAAGAGGATAAATTGGGGGATTAGATAAAAAAAATAAAGCTTATTCTTCTTTGTGAATTGCTGGGGAGAAAATAAAACTCCCAAGCACAAAACAGGTAATTTGATTCAGTGATTAGGAATTTGGAGGAAACTTACATAAATGATTAACCATAAGTAATAAAATCAATCTTTTTATTTTTTCAGACAAGACTACCATCCAAATCGCTGTCAAGAGAAAGTATGTATGATGAAATTCACTATAGAGCAATTAAGGATATTTTCTAATATGTTATTAGAGAAAAATCTGTGAATCAGACTACCAGCAAAATCATCTGTTGATTTTAGTCAGTTTTCTTCTTTGCCTTTTTCTCTTCCTTGACTTTCACTCTCTGTTAATCTTGAATTTTGCCAAGGTCCGAAATTATTGTTCAAAGAGTTATTGTCATGGAGGGTACAAAGTTACTGTTATCACCATTTTGCCCAGGGGCCTCAGGAGGGTAGATTGGGGGAGTTTTGGGAGGTTTAATCATCACAAAGAAAACATCCAATACCACACACTCACTCCATAATGGGAAGGCATTACAGGAAATGCCTTTGCAGACCCTTGCAGATCTGGCTGAAGGGCTGAGCACCCTGCCCCTCAGGTAAGTGAACCAAGATGCCTAGATCTATCTCATAATTCTCCTGGGAGTAAGAAGAATCTTAGGAATGGCTATTGCATCAAAAGAAGGGGGTCTCAAGAGAGCTGCAACTTGGACCAGGTGAAGAGCATAAGGTAAGTCTGATAAGCCCCAACTTTGGGGCTAGACAGAGGAAGCATGAACTAGAAAGGGGTTCAGGGGAGTAGCGCGTTCACATACTTTTTCACACATACATGAGAGTTTCATAGACCGTCCAACAAACACAAAGGCTGAGACATACTGGCACCAGAAAGATACTTCTTGATTTAATAGTATAGTGAAAATGAGCTAAAAATCAGATTCTACTTATCACATTTCACTTCATTAAAAACTTGACAAATGTCCCAATTTTATATGTCAAAGTTGGACGTGCTTCTTCTTAGCTACCCTAAGAGTAATTATGTAGATCTACTTACTGTACATTATCTCTGGTAATAAGAAAATAATATGTATTGAAATGCTTAGCTCATATGTATTGGAACAGATTTTGATCAATTTAGACCAAGAAGGTGAGTAACTTATTTATTAATGTTTAAATGTGATTTTTAGAAGTGTCTGATTTAGGTCATATTTATGTAAAACAAAGTGTTTTTCAACCGTATGCTGTCATTTCAAATTATTAATATGTTCTTCAAACACAGTAGCCATTTTCTGGGATGCACGGTAGGTAAAAAAATGTATTACAAGAACTAGATAGTAGTAATGTTTGCATAACACTGCGAATATACTTAATGCTGCTCAACTGTATAATTTAAAATGGTCAATTTTATGTTATGTGCATTTTATCACAATAAAACATACATTAAGAGATTTGGGAAATGGATTCTAATAACATGACTTTTCCTGGAGGTATCCTTCAAACCTTCTCTAACTGGTCAGGAGAGAATATGCTACATTCAGCAAGGTGTTAACTTTTCTCTGAATGTTGGCCTAACCTTGAACAATCTGAGGCTAACTTCAGAGATAATTGTGAATTAACAGCCACATGATAGGGAATCCGGTGCCCAAATGCCAGGATATCAAACAATGCACAGCTAAAATGCCAGGCATCCAGGCTTTTGTAGCCATAGCGTTGAGAAACAGTTCCTATGGAAGGTACACATGCTTGGTCTGGCTGTCTTGAGGATAATAACAACTTTTAAAAGAATGCTATTTTATTATAGGCAAAAGGATTTTTATGACCCCCAAATATATCTGCAATAAGTAATCATACACAAACAGTTATAGAGTCTGGCAGGTGCACTTGTCATCTGCTCCTGGTCCCCTGTCTAAGCTGTAACAGTAAACACAATTAACCGTGAGGAAATGGCTGTTCAAGTCCAGGCCCTGGGTTTCTACTTCAGCACTTACTGAAAGAGACCCCAGCTTCCCTCAAGTGCTCCACTTTCTGGCTGTTTGAGCCAAGTTCGGGCTTAGCCTTTTTTCCTTCTGAAATTAATGTATTTGTTTATTGAGCTGACCTCTGCCTCCCAACCTAAGACGGTTTGCACTGATAATCTTTTATTGGACCTAAGCCTGTTCATTTCCCTTAAATCATCAGTGCTGATTGTTGCCCACTGATTAAACTTAAACAAGTAGTTGTGGTGATTTGCATATGCAAATCAACACAGTCAATTGACGGAGAAAGGCAGCAACAGACCAGACAGGAAGCCCACAGGCTGACCTCTCCACAGTGAGGCTTTATTTTTCACCCTCATCTCCTAGCTAAACAGATGCCTAAGTAAAAGGAGACTCTGTCCACAAAGGCACATACATGTTTGAACTGCAAATTTGTTTCATGAAATAGTTTGTTAGAGGCAATCTGGTTTTTTTAAGTATCACTTGGATCATAAAATAGTCTTACCTCTTGCTAGAGCATTTGTTTTCTATGAGCTTGGCTATTTTTTTCTAACCAAGAAGCCATTTACCCTCAGTAATAGTCGTGTCCGACTCTTTGCGACCCCATGGACTGTAACCTATCAGGCTCCTCTGTCCATGGGATTTTCCAGGCAATAGTACTGGAGTGGATTGCCATTTCCTTCTCCAGCGGATCTTCCCAACCCAAGGATCAAACCCAGGTCTCCTGCATTGTAGACAGATGCTTTACCATCTGAGCCATCAGGGAACTCCTAATAAACTATTATATAGTTCCAAGGGATTTTTTTGTTTTGTTTTCTTCTGCTTTATTTTTCAATGGGTGTACTACTTTATTAACACTTAAATTTCACCAACAGTGAGCTCAAGTATATGCTAGGCATATGTTCAGATTTTTGAAATAAAGATAAAATGGACAGCTTTAAGGGTGCTACACTGCACAATAAATATTCAACAATTAGACAATCTAGGGGATGATATAAGTATACATTTAGGAGCACAAGTATAGCGTCCAAGAGATTTTGAATCAAAGGAAATCTTATTCAAAAAATAGATCACAGCCATAGAGAATAAACCGACTTGAAATTAATCTGGTGTTCTAAATAGATTTCCTATGTTCTCTTTATATACCATGGATGGATTCTAACTATGCATTGTTTGATATAAGGAATAAAAAGTTAGTTGCTGTCCCTAAAACAAGTAATTTATACATGATTTCCCTTCTATCCCCACTCACCTCCTTTCCAGGTAACTTCTGAAGAACTGAACAGTATAATTCAAAATGTAATGACTTGGGTCGTGGCTGCAGTGACCAGTGTATTATACCCAGCCATCACAAAATATGAAGAAAGATGGCAAAATATTACATGCCCAATGCCTGATAACCCCACTCTCTCTTCTGATAGTGAGAGTTGCTGTGGCACATGCTGTGAGACATTTCTATATGAAACAAGTAAGATGGTTCAGGCAGAGCCCTGTACAGAGGCAGCTGACAGGTCAATAGAGCAACCAGTGGCACCATCAAAATCATCTTTTGCCCGTAAAGAAAGAACAGATGTAGAAACAACATATCAGAGGAAAGAACACTTGGAAAACAAACCTAAAGCCCCCAAACCTAAATATAATGAGATATCTGAATCCCCCAACCTTAAAACCTGTAAATCCGATAGTCACCTTGTTGTACGGATTGAAACAGGCACTGGGAAATGTAAAGAGGCTACCACTGAAACAGATGGCCTAGAATGCCCACTGTCTTCGGATGAAAAACCAAAAGCTATCAGTGAGAGGCAGGAGTTAAATAATATTTTTGTTAACTTTAAACATCATCTAAAAGAGGAAGCTGAGTTGATTTTAAGAAACGTTGTTCAGGAAATGGTGTCTGAACTAACCCAGACCATCCCCACCCTTTCCTCTGTTATGACCGAACCTTTGCCTGCCCAAACTGACACTGACAAAGGAGACTTGCTCTCCAATGTTGATATTTCCTCAGCAGCTGCTGAAATTATGGAAAATGTGCTTGAGAAGTTACAGTCTGCAGTTAAGAAAACATGTACTGAGGAATTTTCACCAGAAAATACATCAGTTCACTTTAAATCAGATTTAGTCAGTGGAGAATATTTTATTTCTCCAAAGGAAAAAACTTCAGAAGTTTCACTGCCTTATGCTTTGGAGAACATGAATGATGTTGCAGAGGACATGATTCATGTGATTTTAGAAAAGCTGATGGTCCTTGCATCTTCTAAGCAAAGTGAATTGGCTCATCTTAAAATCACTACTGACCCAGCTTCTCAGCAACGCAGAGAAGATCCAACGTATACGTTCCTTCAAAGAGCCAGCAAACGGAAATCCAGTGCTAAGACTGATGCTGCCAGTTTGATTGGCAAAGAAGAAATACAAAATTTAGTGTCAACTATTTGTTCCCAGTCCTCTCTGGTTGGTTATATAAAGGAAGCAATCAGCACTATACTAGGTTATATACAAGTTGGACTTCATAATGAAAAGCTAGTTGCAACTGAAGAAACAGTGATCATCCTACAGCTACTTGATGCTCTCTTGGCTCAGCTACATCAGAAACCAGTGAAAACAGATGTCCGAAAGAGCAGACACTCCAGAATGAGCAGTCCCTCTGGCACTGAAGAAAGGAACAGACTCACCAGGACTGGAGTAGCTGGTGCTCCTAGGTGTGGGAGCCTGTTTCCACCTATTAATGTTCCTGGTGTGGTCCTTTATTCTGAAGACAAAAATGAAGAAATAGACAAAATTGTAGAAAATGTATTGATTTCATCTATCAAAGACGAAAAAGCAAAATTACAAGAACAGGTTCCTGACTACTGGTTAACTGGGGAAAATGCTGATTTTAAACGCAAAAGAAATATGAACTTACCTACAAAGCCTGTTTATAGACGCAAAGTAGCATTTCATGATCAGGGATTAAATACTGACCTTCCAACTTTTAATAAAGATCCTTTAAAGGACAAGCCAGGTTTGAATAAAGACATTTTGCTTTTCAGTGAAGATGAAACATATCAAATAGAAAAAGCCTCAGAAGATATAATTAGGAGTATTTTAGCAAAGATTTTCAAAGATCTATCTTCTGGGCCGTCTGATCACTCAGATTATGAAGATGGTAGAGAGGCTTCACTTCTCACCTCAAGAAAACCACAAGATCCATCACATCAGGAATGGATGGACCAGATGTTCTCTGTGTCAGAAATCCATACGGTATCTCAAGATATTGTAGATGATATATTAAAAATACTTCACATAACTTCTCTTCATATTATCGAACATTCTTCATCAGTACAACAAACTTCTCTAGATAATGCTGACATACCAAACAAAGAGTCATTACAAATATGGTTTGACAGTAAAAGGAATATGAAATTTTTATCTGCACTTAGCATGGACCCTACAAAACTTCCCTGGGTAGAATCTGGAACAAGTGGCTCAACATCAGAATCTGTAGATAGCCTTAATGATAAAATCATTAACACAATTTTCAAGAAGTTGAACTCATTTATTTGTCCAAAATTACAAACCTGCTTCAAACCAGAAAGGCATGCTGCCCATTCAAAGCCTGCTCCTGACAAGAAATCTTCGTTTCGATCTCACCTTAGTACTTTCACAACTAAAGTGGTAAAAATTGTTTTGGATGCTATCCAGAAAGAACTACAACACAATAAGAAAAATCTAAATGTTAGGAAGGATAGCCCTCCCAAGAACTTTAGAGATACAGGATTTTTTGCTGACGCTAAGAATGAATTAGACTCTGTTGTCACAAAGCTAAATAATGACATTATGACAAGTTCATTAGCTACTTGCATTTGTGAGGTGTTAAGTGGAAACACAGATAAAAGTAATATTTTACTCCCTTCAGATAAGCCAAGGTCTAAAATTTCACATGGGACTGATGGCATTGATCAATAAAAACTTTTGCCTTCTCATCGCCCTCGCATGCAGGAGGAAGTTCACCAATGTACTAGATTTCAAGTGTTAGATAGAATTGGAGATGCCTTGTATGATATGTTATGCAAGCTCACTGGAGACCACCCACATTCTCCCCTATCTGATGAGCAAAATACAGAGGGGATCAATAAGAGTTTGAGAACAACCAGTACACTGCAGTCCAGTATTAAGCTCATTTCTCATACAATTCTAGAAGGTATTGTTTCAAAACTATGTGGTGTTGAGACAGATGGCATTTTCAAAAATTCAGAATTTAAAGCTGTCTCAGAGCATATTGACACTGACAGCCTGTCATTTGCTTTGCTTCTTGAGGAAATGAGCAGATGCTATGAAATAATCTCAAGCATAGCATCCAATGTGACCTGGCCAGGTAGCCAAGAGGTAACTAACAAGGGGGAAACTACTGCCTCCAAAATGGGAAACACAAAAGAAGAGCATCTGAATAAACTGAAAACCTTGGCCTCGGACATCTTTGAAATGGTTTTTGCTAAGTTGGAAGGGTTTGCCAATAGAAATTTAGAAAATCTTGGTGCTATAATCTGTGGAAATAAAAAGAACAAGACATACTGTGAAAGTGAAAATACCAACATTTGTGGTAACACACATGAAAAACGATTGCAGTCAACTTTATACAGGCACGCAAAGAAAGTGTCAAGTACTATTTTGAAAGTTCTTCAAACTGAATTAAACATGAACTTGCCAGATTTGGAAACATGTATAAGTAAGCCACTACAAGAGAAACAAATACTTAAGAGTTTAGTCAATTTCATTTTAGATGCAATTTATCCAGATATGTTTAATGAACCTGAACCAGAAGAGAGAGGCATTGAAAATTACAGATATAGGCCAATCTATGGAAATTTTCTTCCTGGAGGAGCTGACCCAGATTCATATCTAGAAGATCCTGCAGATACAGAGAAAGAAAGTGCTGGGGAAGAAAGACCAGCGGAAGATGAAACTAAATCAGATTCTCTTAAGCAACAGGAACTAGAAAAAACACTAAAAACTTTTGAAGTAGAACTCAAAGAGCCAAAAAAGTCCCCAGTTGTGCCCATTGTAAGAAATATTTTGAATGAAATTTTTCAGAATGATTTAATTGGTCAGTTAAAGGTGTTTACTCTTCCCCAGTCCCATTTATGTGACATTCCTCATGCTGATGATGAACCATTTGCTCAAACATCTGTTCAGTCCCTGGATGAAACAGTGGGCCCTTTAGTATCTGAAGCAGATGTAACCATTGTTGCAGATGATGTCATTAGAACCATATTTCAAAAACTTTATTCTGCTGCCATGACAGACAGAAATGAAACTGAAAATAGGTATAATACGATCACCTTTCCAGCAGATATCTCTTTTCCTAAACATACCCAAGGAGGAAAGTCCCCTGTTTATTCTACCATACGGGACAGAAATCCATGCACACTTCAGTCCACTTTCAATATTGGTAAACTGACCAAAATAAATGTAGTTGAAGATATTATACAGTCAATATTAACAAATTTAGAAGCATTTGCTACTTCCAAAGTAAAGGCTCTCTTTTGTCCTCGCATCAGTTTCACAGCTCCTGTGGCTTTACCTTCACAGCAGGATGAGATTGCTTTACAACAACCATGGTTATCCACCGAAGATTCACATTCTGAAGACAAATTTTCTTGTTGCTCGATGGATCACAGTAAATCAGGAAAGACAACCTCGATATGTCAACTGAGTGCCTCTAAATTAAATATGTATGCAACAGAAGTGGCTAGACAAATTTTACAAGGAATCAAACATAAATTAGATCAAGACATAAGAAGTCCATTCTTAACTCAGAGTGTTGTGGCTTTTGAAAGCATTCCAAGTCAGATTGTTAGCACAGTGTTAGATATTGTGTCTACTAAAGGCAAATATGAAAAAAATGTATTTGACAGACAAACTGATCCAGTTGTGCCAGAAGATATTATTGAAAAGCTATGCAATAAAAGTGATTATCGTAAAAAACTTCAATTTCAAATACTAGATACCATTGAAGGTATCTTAATTGATATCTGTGAGGAAACAATAGATGAGAATAATCTCCCACTTGATGTATCCACTCTTAAATGTAATGTAAGTGGGAGACATTTAGAAACAAACTCTGAAAGGGACCCTAGGTATGCAAATAAGGCTATTCTTACACTTTTAGTTCCTAAGGAGTGCGTTGCTATGATTTCCAACGATATGGTGGATATTGTTCTTCAAAATCTCACTTCTGCTATCATGGTTCGCATCAGTGCAAATGATTCCATTTCTCCAAGATTGTCTACAGCATTTTCTGATGCATTTTCCAAAGCAGAGCATCAACAATCCCCTATTAAAGACTCAGTGAATGGAAGGGCAAAGCGTAAGCAACCTCCTGTTATAGATTCAGTGAATGAAAGGAAAAGGGAGAGATTTCCTTTTGCAAGAAAAGGAAGAGATGTTCAGCTGGAATCAGCTCTTTCTGATGATAATCAGATAACTGTACTTAAGAAACAAGATGCCAAGAATTCTACTCCTGATCCATGTAAGGAAAATGCTCACTTTATTACTAAAACTATTTTGAATAGATTAAAATCTTTTGCCACAGAAAGAATAGATTTGCTACTTATTCTTGATCCTGAGACTAGAGAAAAACCAGATGTTGGTTCAGAATTTACAAATTGTAAACAAAATGACAGTGTGTTTCTTGAATCAAACCAAACGCCATTAGGTGTGACTGTCCCGAAAATACCAACGGCTGGAACCATTCTCAATCAAGAAGTCACAAATTACACATTAGCTCATTACAGAGAAAACCATAGACCTGCAATTCATATATCACAAGCTAGTCTTAAGGAATATGCTGACCTAATCGCCAATACCATTTTGACACTTATAAAAAATGACATAGACCTAGAAATCCAAAAGATGTATACATATCAAAACAATACTTCATTTCAAGAAAACATCATTGCAAGTGAAACTGTCAAAAACATCTTAAAGAGTTTATGTAATAAAATATCTTTGAAGGCAAGTGGCTTTTACTCAAAGCAGAACCCTGATCTTTTTACCCAACTAGCTGTACAAAATGAAATAGTGCCAGGTCAAAGAAAAATGGAAGACAATACCAAACTGTCTCTCTTTTCAAAATACTCAGGTGAAAACCAAAAAACACTAGAAGTGGAAAACCAGAGAAGGACATTGGAAGAAATATTTAGAAATGGAAAATCTGGACAGGAAAAAACAAATTCTTTGTTAAGTATAGTTAAGGAAATTTTAAAGAAGGCATATCAAAGGGTATTGGAAAACACAGAACATTGTTCTCCATTCAGTGAACTCCCCCACTTTACATCTGATTCTAAAATTAAAACATCAGCACGAAAAAAAGCCTTACAGTCACATATAAGCAGTGTTGCAAATGACATAGTTGAAAGTGTTTACACAAAAATGTTCTTAGTAATTATGACCTTATATGAAAACAGTGAGACCAGAGGAGAAATGGAAGCCTCTGGCAGTGATGGATTACTGATGAATCCATCATGCTTTAGAGAACTGAAACAAGCAGAAAAAAGCAGTGCTCCCCCTAAACCTGTGATACCACAAGTTTATCCTTACACAGGCATTGGAAGTGTCAGTTCATTGGAAAACACCTTATTGCAATTTTCTCCGTTGCGACTGGGCGAATACTTGGTTCAAAATGTTCTCAAAAAGATCACAGATTTTGCTTTGCTGAATCTAGAAGAGAATTCATCCCCTAAAGGTCAATCTGATGAAATTCTGAGGCCATGCAATTCTAAAGCTAGCCCCAAGGGCAGCCCTAGGGAAAGTATTAAGACAAATTTTAAAACAAAATCAAAAGTTACCTCTTTGTCTAAATTTGGAACAAAACCACAGCTCGGACCTAGTGGAGCTAAAGCCCAAAGCAAAACCAAGTCAGGTCCTAGAGAGAAGACCCTAAAAGGTAGCTGGTCCAAGACTTCCGTTGGGTTCCCACACCCACTGTCAATAGGGGAGGCCAAAAATCCCTCACTGAGAGCAAAACTCCCCACTGCGGAGCTAAAAATGTATGCCGGGGATATACTGTGTAATATTCTACAAACAATTGTGAATGAATTTGAAGAGGTGAGGCAAAATAGAGCAGTGGCAAATGCAAACACTTTACTTTCTGATCAAATTGAGAGAGCAAGTGGAATAGTGAGTGCAGTTTTGCAAGGACTACATGCTATGAAGAATAATTTGGCCAATCCAATAAAAGGCTCACATTCAGATGATCTCAAACTTCCATGGGGGTATTTTAGTACAACCTCTGCTGCAAATCCAGAAGCCCATTTCTCTTTGGAGAATGTTTCTTCACAATTAGACAAACTGTTTCCCAAAGAAGATATTTTTAAACAAATGTTTGACAAATGGCAAACAGAATCAAGCAATATGGATAATGAAAAATATAAGCTACTGATGATAGCCGAGGTTGTTTTGAATGAAATTTCAACAAAAGCAAAAGAATTAGAACAATCTGTTTCACTTTTAAGTTTGTCACTTCTTGAGCCATGTGAAAGCAGTCACCATCATTTTAAAAGAGCTGCTTCTAGAGTTGAGGATTCTCAAGCACAAATTAATATATTTGGCCAGGAAATCATTAAAAAACTATTTGAAAAATTAGAGTTGTCCTTCTTGACTCAGATGTTCACAATGGATAGTAAAGAAATACTACAAAGCAAGAAAAAAACTGCTGCCAGAAGAAAATGTGGTTCTTCACGAACAAACAATCTCAGTGATGTACCAACTTATAACACAAACTTGAAAGACAAAACACTGGGGATCGCTGGCCACCAAATCACTCAGATCTTGGAAGGGGTTCTGAACACCTTAGAGTCATTTGCAGACCTACAGTTTAAACATGTCTCTACATATGCTTTTTCTGAAATTGTGAGAACACCTATTGAAAACTTTTCTGCTGTGCAACAGAAACCACCAACGAAAACAATATTGCCCAAGTTACAAACACTGACTACGTTTCCTGATGAATCTAAATCAAGTAGTATGATTTCCCAGGAAAACATAAACAATGCCCTTCAACAGCTTTACTTTTTCCATTCAGAATTGCTTACTTATGCTGTTAATACTGTCACTGACATGCTTAGTATAATCAAGAACAAACTAGACGAAAAATGCCACAAGGAACCATCTTCAACTAGCATATTTGAAGAAAACATCGTAGCAAGTCAGATCATCAGCACACTGATAGACCAGTGCTCTTATTTCTATGAGTTGATGATCAAAAGCCATCCAAAGGAAAATCTGCTCCAAGGAGCTAAAAATGCCTATACTGTTAATTGCTCCCGATTTACAACTGGACCAGAAATGTCCACTTCAAAGTCAAAGGGAATTAGCTGCTGGGATGATCCTCCACAAATCTCAGGCTTGTTGTCTTATTCAGAGGAAGATATGAAAATAAAGGACAAGACTTCCTTAGATGTACCTTCATATGTGAGATACTCTATAGGAGATTCAACTAAAACCACAGAGCCAATGGAAGGGCTCGAATCAGAGTTTAAACCATCATCTTCTAGAAGTGAAGCCCAAGCCTTCAGCCATTCTGATCAAGCTGTGAAAGGAGACTGCTCTCTCCCAGAAGGCACTGTCTTACCAATTTCATCTCAGAAATGCAGTGACTCTGCACAGGCCGCACTAGAGGACCCCATGTCTTTCAGAGAAACGGAAGAGGGTGAAAATCAAAGAGCGCTTCACTATGAGCCCTTCAAACCAGTTGTTAACCCAGATGAAATACAGACTACCATTTCTCCACTCGAAATATGTTTAGCTGCAGAAGATATTGTCAATACCATGCTGACAAGTTTTGGCCTTTCAAATCAAACATCACAGACTACTAAAAATATGGAAACCATGAAGCCGTTTTATATATCAAAGGAAATGCTTCATTGCCTAACACCTGAACAACTAAAGCATGAGAAAAGCCTGCTTAAAATATGGGAAAAAAGAAACAGCTATGGAACTGAAGAAGAAAACAAAGGCCTTGTGGCAAGTGGAGAAGATTCCACTTTACTGGAAAAGTGGAAAAATAAGTACCCGAAGTTAGAGAAAACTCTTGAAGAGCCTGGAGTTATTGCTTTTGCTGATTGGGAACTGGGACCACATGAAGTCCACCTAGTAGCAAGATATGTTACTACATCAGTGGTCGCACATTTCAACAACTTTGAAACGAGAGGTGAGTTAGAGATGACTTATAAAGAGATAGCATGGTTTTAGGTGCAAAAAAGTCAATGACAGAGTTAAGAGTGTTGTTTTTAGCCCTCACATGCAAGAAGCTACATTTACCACTTCTCTGAAAATAACCTTAGATTTGGGGTGGCTGTTTATCTACCTGTGTAGCTGTGTGTTTTTCAACTGGGCAAGATGCTAAAAGAAAAAATGTTACCCATTTCCATAATTTTTATATGGAGGGGTGTTTTTCAGTTTTCCCTATCTACAGATGAGATTAAATAGGCATAATTTAAAGTGGGATATTTTGGTTGGGCATGAGGTATGGCTATGAAATGATGTATTGCTTGAGACATAAACTGCTTTAAGGGCAGTTCCCAAACAGAAGTTCCAAGAGGGTTTTTTTTTTTTAAAGTTCTTTAAAAAAACAACTTCTTACATTATAGTCAGACCTCATACATAGCTGGGCTTCCCTTGTGGCTCAACTGGTGAAGAATCCACCTGCAATGAGGGAGACCTGGGTTCAATCCCTGGGTTGGGACAATCCCCTGGAGATGGGAATGGCTACCCACTCCATAATTCTGGCCTGGAGAATTCCATGGACTATAGAGTCCATGGGGTTGCAAAGAGTCGGACATGACTGAGTGACTTTCACTTTCTTGCATAGTTAATTGACTGTAATTATCCAACTTCTTTTTGAAGTATATAGTTAGTCTTTGAAGTTATTGATGATAGTTTGTAAGGACAGTAGCACTAAACTTCAGGTTCTGTTCGTGTTCCAGTGTTCTGACCTAAAGTCTTTTTAGGTATAATTCTCTAAACCCATGCTTACAAGTATGATATCTGTACTCCCTGTCTATGAATGTTCCTATGCATATATTGGGTTGAAACCATATGAAATAGCTGATTTTATATGTCAACACATTCAAACAACAGTTTCATCCTGTTCAATTTATTATATACTGTTTAGTCCCAAATGGGATAGTTGGCTAAATAGCCAAGAATGTTTTTAAGAATTATATGAGATCTCTAAATATCACTGGAATCACTCTAGGGCCTTGTAACAGTAAAAGCTAGAAATCATTTTTCTGCCCCAGAATTTCCAGCTTCTTAAAGCAACATAGCTAGCCAAGGAAGAAACCAGCAATTAGAGATTTGAATTTTAAATGGGCTTCCCAGCAGAAGTAAAGATTTCACAGGTGGGAAATAGACATTTGAAGAAAACTCAGTTCCTTTCTTGACTAGGTTTTTCTATTTCTTGAGTAAGGTATACCCAAAGTGAAATTCATATTATAAAATATTGCCAGTATTTTGAATGGTCAACATTGTTCCTTAATGAATGTTAAAAAAAAAATACCTGGGGAGGGAGAAGGGAGAGGGGTTCAAGATGGGAAACACGTGTATACCTGTGGAGGATTCATGTTGATGTATGGCAAAACCAATACAATAATGTAAAGTAATTAACCTCCAATTAAAATAAATTTAGATTAAAAAAATAAAAGAAAAATTTTAAAAAATACCAATGTTTTTTGTTTCAAGGTCTTGTTGATGAAAAAGTATCTATACTACTAAGCAAAAAATATGAATCAAAACAGCCTCTAAGAGGCATCAACACTGATTCTTCACTTAATCAATTTTGTGAACATCTCACTGAACTGGTTATTTCCTATATAATTTCAAGCATTTCTGATTGTACCAAAGATAGTGAAACAAAACAGAAATCACTAGGAAATGAAGACACAACTTGTAGCGAGGTTATTTTAGTTCATTCCCAACTGTTTGAGCATCAGTCAATTTCTATCAGAGGACTTGCTTTAAGCATTTCTGAGGTCATTATTCAGATCCTTTTAAATAGTGACATTTTAAAGGAAGATGTTACAAAAGTGGTTTCTGTGAAAGCAAAATATATTTATTGCACCAAAGCAGCTGTGTCTGACTTCACTGATCTCTTTCAGGATCTCTTAATAGGAGTGATCCATGTTCTGTCCAAAGAAATAGGAATAAATCATCACCTTGACAGCAAAGGAACAAACAAATCACTCTCCACACCTAAAAGCCATAGTTTGCTCAATTGCAACAAAGTGAAAACTATGAAAAGACAGATACATGCCAATGGTTGGAAATCAGCTCCAACTCACCAACTTAATCAACTAATACAGAAAGGTAAACTAAATTCTCTAGCATGTAAGTTAAACACTCTGGTTGGTAGCCTAAGATCTCCTGAATCCAAAGAAGTAGTCAACAAAATTTTCAATATTGTTTCCGATTTGTTTTTGCCAGATGAATGCCCAAATTGGGATATCGATTCTGGTAAAACAGCAAGAAAAATGTTCCCATCTTCAAATAACCCACAAAGTCATAGAATTCCTAGAAGTAACCTAGGCCTCTCCCCTAAATCAGCTTTTCTTCTGAATGTTGTGTGTGAAAAACTTACTAGAATGCTTTTGGAAGAATGTACAACCAACAACTTTCTTACAAATAGTCCTCTTTCTGACGAAATATCAACAGAACGTCAGCTGTTCAACACACTTCAAAGTATAAATGATTATTCCAGTTTAACAATGGACTGTGGCTTACCGTTTGAGGAATATGACATGTCAGACCTTTTTGAAAATCTGGCAGAAATAGATCAAGAGTCTATGCTTAGTATTATTTCCCATAGTTTGGTAAAATCCTTAATGGAAAAATTGTCATGCAGTATACAGCAACCTCCCAAAAGTCCACCAGTTACAGACAAACATTTAACATATAGGACAAGCGAGAGACCTCCCAGTTTCCCCAAAGCAAAAAGGCCAGAATTAAAAGAATCAAAACAGAGTAAAAACTCTGTGCGATTCAAGAGTTATGATAGCAAACCTCTGACAGGACCATCAAATAATCTTAGGGTGATTCATTCCAAGATGCAAACCCCATTCAGTAAGCAATTTTCAGGAAAACTCCCTTCTCTACCTCCTCTTCGAAGACCAGATAAAAAGGCAACAGCCTTTCTTAACACACAATATCCAGGAGGCATGAACACGGGCGTGTATTCTGCCACATTTCTGGAGGAAATAATTGTAAACATTTTTCTTAATCTCACCACCTCATTGCAAGGCAAAAATGTGAATATCACTGAAGCCCACCTTAATGAGATGAATATATTAGACATCAACTGCGTGGTGAATGAGTTTAATACCGCTCAAGTCACTGTTTTACGGGACATTGAAGAAAAGATGTGTTTTCCACCAGTCTATAAAGAAACTGTTAGTAAGATTGTTGACTCTGTTTATAATGATGTATCATGGGACTACACATTGCAAGTTACCTGTAATGATCATCTGGCATATACTGCCATGTCAATAGCAGAACAGATAACTAGTGGCATATTGAAAGAGAGTATAGACTACCAGCTCCCATCGTGCTTTATAAGAAAGCTCATGCCTAATTCATATTACCCTCTCAAAGCTGAAAATATACTGCTGAAACTTCAAAACAACCTAAATGAACTTAATTACCAAAGTCAACATTCAACAGGCTATATCACTATGTTCTCATACTCATTTTTAGCAGATGTCATCAGAAGACTATTATCTCAGCTCATTCCTCCACCCAGTGAGGCTTCATGCTTAGGAAGTAAATACTTAAAGACTTCAGATTTTAATGAGGTATCCACCTGTATAATAAATAAAGTTTTGTTAGCCATTTCAAAGCATAAGATTTGGCTCACTAAATATGATTGTCAATGTGTATATACAGAACAAAACCGTCAAAATATGGTGGAGTCTATTTATAATAATATTTTGCAGATGTCTGACTCACTTGGGTCAATACAGAAAAGTATAGAAAGCCAAAGCCCAATTATGGTTGACCGAATGGCCAGTCTTATTATTCAAGAGATTATTGAAAATCATCTTCAACCCTTTTTGTGTGAAGAGGGCTTACCTCATTCAATGTCTCCATTGGATGAAATATCAAATATGGTTAAAGAGGTTCTAAGTGAAGTCACAGGGTCACACAGACCCCAGAAGTCATCATCACTAGGTATAAGGTTTTATCCTAATGCATTTGTAGAAGAAATTGTTGCCAGACTATTATCAAAGGTCTTCAGTCCAAAATATAACATGGAGAGTGATTTGGATAAAATGACCCCAAAAATAGTAAACTCAATAAACAACCATTTTAACAAGGCTAAAATCTTCATTCTTCGTGATGACCAAGAGCAGCCATTCCCCACTGTAGATACAGACACCATGGATGAACTTGTCAACTCAGTTTATAAGAATGTTCTGAAACAGCATGGGCTGGCTGTTGATAGTAAAGAAATCAAAGACAGTGATATTTTTTCAGAAGATATCACCAATTTAATTGTAGCAGCTATATCTGATTATCTTTTTCATCCGCTGTTTTCTGGAGATTTGTCAGCTTCTTCCTACACTATTTTGACAGCAGAGAACATAATTCAGAACATCTTTAGAGGCATCACTAAACCTACCCAGCCAAGCCAGCATTTATCTCCATATAACACTTTGCTGCCATACACATTTTTAGAAGAAATAATCAGAGAGCTATTATCTAGAATCTTTCCTTCTGCATCTAACTTGGTTCCATACAGCAAAACTCCAAAAGATAGATCAGAAATCAATCACAGTGAAATCTCTTCAAAGTTAATCAGTGATATTAGGATGAAAATTTTTCAACATGAGATTCGATTTTCAAAAGATGAAGATGAAACTGAATCTGTTTATTCAGAGGATGATGTTCAGCATCTCGTTGATTCCACACTCAGAAATATCGGGCAAAACTCTGGGTCTCAAGAAGCAGTTGAGCACTATATCACAAGCAGTGACAATGTTTTTATTGATAGAATAGCAAGTTTTATCATTAAAAATATTTGCCAACAACATCTTCATCCATTTTTGTATGGAAAGTTGCCATTTACTTCATCATATAGATACTTTGATAGTACAAGAAGAAGACATTCTTTTTTTGCCAGTGTTTACCCCTCAGCCTTTTTGGAAGATGTGATCTCTGGAGTTTTAAGCAAAATATTCCACAGAGCATTAGGTATTGTACAAACAAAATCACTAAGAGATTCAGAAAAAGAACTGTTGGAAACAGCCGAAAAATTCATATATTTGATAACGGAAGAATTCTCAAAAGTTCAAGTTAGTACCCTAGAAAATGCTGAGGAACAATTGTGTTTGCCACCAGTAGATAGAGACATAGTGATAAAAATTATCAATACAGCATATAGCAAGGTTTTACGAGAATATGAACTGGAACCTAATAAGGGCTTTTTCAGTGACACCAAGACACTGGCTGAGAGGCTTACTAAAATTATCCTGGCCGAAGTTTTTGATTTCCACATTCCTCCATATTTCATAGCAAAGCTGCCTTCCAAATCATATTCAAAACTCAATGCTGATGTTTTGATAAAGAGAGTTCATTATGCAATCAATACATCAAGACTCCGAAGACAGACTTGTACAACATATACCACCATATTGTCACATACACATTTGGAAAAAATAGTAACTCAGGTTTTATCTCAGATAAGTCTATTGAACTGCAGTGCAGAAGACCCATACTTTTTGCAGTCAGACTTCAACAACACAGTTGTGAGACTGATTGATGAAATCATGTCAATAATTTCTAAACATGCAATATGCATCATCAAAGATGGAAGTAAAAAACAAAGTGTAATTTCAGAAAACAGTATCCAGGCTATGGTTGATGCTATATATATTGACATTTCTCATTCAAAGCTATACCAGTCTGTTTCGAAAGATAAAAAAGGCATAAGTAATATACCTGTAACAAAAATAGCAAGTTATATAATAAGGGAAATATTTAACCATCATCTTGAGTCATTTTTACCTGGAGATAAAACTCTTTCTTGTACAATGGAGCAAATTTATCAGCAGAGAGCAATAGATCCTAAACAAAGAGAATTATCCTTCATTGTGAATTCAGCTGTCTTTTTGGAGGNCATCATGCATTACTGTATTGCCTTGTTCCCTTTTAGAAAATATGATTTACAAGCTTCTGGCACGTATGTTTCCTTCACCTGAGACTGAAATAGAACCAAACGAGGAAGAGGTGCCACCAGATTATGAGTTTGTGAATGCAGCTTCAAAACTAACTGATGATATTATAGCAGAAATCTCTGAACATGAGATTAGACTTGCCGAGGCAGAGGAACATGTGGAAGATTTGCAATTAGGGGCAATTGATGACTTTGTTGACTCTGTATGTAACAATATTGTTAAAAAAATTAAGTTTGAAGATGAAGTACAGAAAGATGCATACAAAAGAGGAGGCTCATGCCTTGGGAGAATAGCTGGTTTCATTATGAGGGAAATTGTGGACCACCATCTGCAACCATTTCTATGTGATGAAAAATCATTTCCCAGTGACTTACCCAGAAATGATGATGTGATTGAACTCTTGAATCCCATTAAAGAAAAAATACAGTCCTTCCCCCAGACTTCTGTATACTCTGCTACGTTTTTGGAAGATGTAGTCACTGACCTTGTTCACAAATTTTATACTCTACCAAGAATTGCTGAAAATCCTAAGGACAAAGAGATATCGGAAAGAAGTATCATGGGCCTGGCTATTAAATTTGCAAATGTTCTGATAGGGGAATTCAGGAAAAGCAAAATTAAAGTTCTAACAAATGCTGAAAAAATGTTTTCATTTCCACCAGTAGATAAAGAAACAGTTGATAAAGTATGTGATTCTGTGTATGATGAGGTGACAGAAATATATGGATCTAAAAATGTTCAGAAACATGATAGAAGTAATATTGTTATAGAGATGGTTGCTGCTTTAACCAAGAAGGCAATCTCTGCTTTCAAGATTCAGCCACTTTTTTCAGGAGGCTGGTCTTCCACCTTGTTTTCATTTCTAGATGTGGATAGCATCATGCAAAGAATTCAACACCTACCATATAAAACCTTTACAAAGATAAACAGAAGCTTGAAGGAGAACCCAGTTTCTTCACTAGAACAATTATCTACACTTATTCCCCTAACCTCAGACCTGACAAACAAAATGGACACTTTGGAAACAGATGGCAGAGCAGTTAATGGAAAAGAGAACTTCAAAAAGAAGACATCAATGAAAACAGGCAGCATCCAGCAGCCAATATGTATTAATATAAGTAGTATTATGAAGAGCAAAGTAACTACCATAGCATTAGAGTCAGTTGGAGGTATGGCAAAGAAAAAGAAAGGGGATGAAAAGAAAAAGGAAACTTCAATTAGAAAAGATGAGAACATATCAAAACTTACTTCAACTACAACGAGTATGAAAAGTAAAGATACTCCGGGGCTGGATTTGGATACAGCATTTACAAAGAATGAAATCAAGAAGAAAGACCGTGTGTCTAGAAAAGATGAGAAAGGGCGAGGTGATGAGCTATATCAACATCTTTCACCAGCTATGGATGATATAAAAAACAAAGTCCTGGAACCAGGTTTTGAAATATGTGGTAAAAAGAGTGACAAGCAAAAAGGAAGTTCATTAGGAAAGGGGGATATACCTCTTGAATTACCATCTCTGACATCCAAGGTGAGAAATACAGAGATCCAAGAAAAGAGGAGGGATTCTCCAGCTTACCCAGCTACAAATGACAAACAGATCTTACATTCTAAACATGCCCCAAATGTCCCTGTAAGCATTTACAGAAATGTTTTAGAGACATCTTCTCTCCAAGGACCAGTGGATGATTTAAATTACCCGAGTCTCCTAGGTGAAAATGCAGCATATGTAACTCAAGCTTGTGGCAAGGATTTTGCCCGGCATGCCTCAGTGAATTCAGCTAAACAAAATGCTCCTCCAAAAGAGGAAGAGAGTGAGATCCAAAGGCAACCTCATAAATGGGACAATCCTCAGAACCTACTAGAAAATAAACCCAGAATTTTCCCTGCTAACTTTTTGGAAGATGTTATCTCTGCAATAGTTAACAAATTGATTTTTCCTTCCTCACTGGATACATATGATGCATGTCAAAATGTAACCAGTGATGTAAATCCAACTGAGCTCTATGGCATGGCTATGAAACTGATTGATTCCCTATTAAAGGAGTTTTCAGATGCTCAAATTAAAGTATTAAACCCAGTTCAAGGAATTAAGTTCTTTCCATCTGAGGATAACATTTCAGCAGTTCATAAAGCACCTCTCAGGCAAAAAGAACTGTCTGTGGTTAAAAGACCTTCCAAGAAAAATATAATTATGGATAATATACCACCCATACATAACATGGCACCTGCAACTAAAATACCTTCTTCAGATCAGACACCTTTTATGGCTAAAATACCATCAATTGATAAAATGTTGGTCAATAAGATTGTTCACTCCTCTATATGCAATATCTTACAGGATTATAGATCTCAAGACTCCATCTGCGAGGACATAAATTTTAATGTTGAAAAATTAGCAAAAAGGCTAGCTAATGCAGTAATAGAAGAAATTCTTCAGTATCAGCTAAACTTGCTATTTTATGATGAGGTTTCAAATTCAGAATGTTTTCCTTTAGAATCTAAGAAGGTTATGAAAAAGGTTCATAAAGTGACCCAGACAGCCTGCAAAGAATGTCAGACATCATCACCATATACCATAATGCTTCCTTACGAATTTTTAGAAAGGATAATTTCTTCTCTTCTATCAAGAATTTTTTCAACAGTAGCCAACGCTAAAACAGAAATGTCTGAGGATAATTTGTACACAGAGTTAGACTTCCTTCAAATGAAGTTAGCAAGTACAGTTAAAACAGAGATCTCCAAAGATGAAGATATGATTATACAATACGTAAAATCCTTACATCCTAATGATGAAATTATTCAGTTAGTGGTTCAAACTGTTTATAATAATCTCTTGCCTCAATTTGGATCTCAAGAGAGCATACAAAAGTGTATTAGCAGTGGTTGCAAAATCCTTTCAGAAGCCATAGTTAATTTAGTTGTACAGGAAGTGACTGGAAATCAGTTACAAAACTATTTTTCTGGAGAACTAACACCACTTCAGTGTACAGAAATTGATAGTACTATTGAAAATATCCTTCAAGATGTTATCCAAACCAATGAAGTTCCCCAGCCTCAACCATCCTGGGCTTACAAACTACCTTTTAACATAATAGAAGAAA
>SJYQ01011159.1:11624-42490 GCA_006410935.1 Redunca redunca | reverse complement strand
CCAAGTTGCCAAGTGCCTCAAGCAAAGATGCTGAAAACTTATCAAAGCCTGAGTTAAATAAAATTGCATCTCAATTAACAAAATCTGTGACAGCTGAAATTTCCAGGAAAAACATTAGTATTGTAGCTGCCAATCCTGAAGAATACTTTTTAAATCCAGAAAGCATAGAAATTATTTCTCAGATGGTTGATTCTGTTTATAATTATGTACTACAACAATCTGGAACACATGAAGAACTTTATCATGATATGAAAGATACAAATCACATCTTTCCTAAAGAAGTGGCTTCTTTAATTATCAGGAAAGTTTCCAGTTGTCCATTAGCAATGATTAGCTCAGGAGATCCATGTGCTAATCTCTTTGGTGATTTGGACGTTGATCGAATTGTTGAAAAGGTGCATGAGCATGCTATCAAAATAGAACCTGGACTAGAGCAAAAAGGGTTAGATCAAGGTTTAGGGCAAGAGGAGCTTTCAGTTAGGATAATTCCTCACCTTGGCAAAGAACCAATTAATATTGATCCCGACATTGTTGCACAGCACTTAGGGGTCATTTCTATAAAAACACAGTCTCTTGAGAAGCTGCAGGCCGAGTGTTTAACTAGAACTGGACACAGCATTGAAACACTGAGAAGAGCATCAATAAATGGGAAGAGTTACTCAACTGAGATACCTGCTGTGGGAAACAGAAAGAAAGAAAAACGTATTTCTTTGGATCAGATGGGACGACTGAATGTAAAGCCTTTAGAGGTAAGTGCAAAAGGCAGTGGTGAAAGGAAATGAGCAAATAGTAAGACCTGTCTGTCGTCCTTCTGTGATTTCCTTTTTCAGGGAGGTCTGTGGGAATGTACTTGTAAAGTATGGTCAATTTTTCTTGCCCAGCCCAGTAGAATCAGGGACTCTGATTCCTCCAGTACAGTCCTCTGCTTTCCTGGGACTAACCCCATCAGCGATGTGGCTCATGTAAAGGTGGCAGGCTAGTTTCCAGTAGCCAGTCATACTGAACTGCCATTTCTTGAAGAATGGGAGTGCAGAGAAACACCCTTAATAGCAAAAAGAGCTGATTGGAATTGTAGTTTTCATTTGGCAACTCAGAGGAAATAGAATTCTGACAGTTACCACAATTCTTTTTAATAGATATACATTGTCATAGTACTATATGAGTCCAAAAGGGCCAGTTAGAATATCAGCTAAACTAGTCTCTGTTGGATTGAAATCCTCAATTTTAAAGCTCCTCGAAGTATTGTTTTCACTTAGTATCATTTATCAACAAACAGACCAAAAGCTCTTTAGTTTTCTTCTTATTTCACTTTTGTTCCCTTTGTTTCCCAGTTCTCTATATAGATCCTCAGCACAAACTAAGTTTCTTTCCCATTCTAGCCTTGTTCTGGATCCAGTTGTCTTCGTGCTGCTATTTTTATGAACTAGTTTCTCTGCAGTCCCATATTTGGGCTCCAAATGTACTTCAGTAATGGGGATCTGAATTGCCAAAATGCTGTCCTTAGTACAATGCAACTATTTGAAAAAGTAGTTAGTTCTGTGTACTGATCTTAGGGACAGTGTTGCCAGGAGATAGAGTTCCACTGATCAACCCCATTTTCTCATTGAATACCAAAGCCCCTAGGTGTAAATGAGCCTCTTGCACTGTGCACTCACACACCTGTGGCTCACAGAGTGAAGTTCTATAGAACTAGCCTGCCTGGAGCCTAAGCCCAGTAGCATGTTTTCCTTAACAACATTTTCCAACTCACTGAACTAAGTCTCAGAGCTAGTGAATACATTGATTGGTACTTTTTGTTGTTGTTGTTCCAAATACTGAGACTGTCATACACTGATGGAAATCTCCCTGGTCCTTAGTTTCTTGGACTAGATAAAGGTCCTTTCTAGCTCTCAAATGTCCTTTTCTCTCTAGGCTTTCAAAATTATATTAGTATTTACTTAGTAGTCTTCATTTATATGTAAGTAATTCCTTGGGCACAAAATCTGTCTCAACTGTAGGACATGACTCTCATGTCATTACTTCTTAACCATCTGCAGACATACCCATCAGTTCTTCTTCTTGGTTACCTGCTTTCTTCTCTTACATCCTTTATCAGTAGTTTATCTCTTATAGCCCAGAGGAACTTAAAAGAGAATAGCTAATCCAAAACAACTACCCCTGCTAACCTTAAGGGAAGTGAAAGTTGCCTTAAGGAAAGTAGACACAAATAGCACAGCATGCTTCAGTTGTTTTGATTCCTTCCAGCTATCTGAATAGGAGAAGGAGGCAACCCACTCCAGTACTCTTGCCTGGAAAATCCCATGGACGGAGGAGCCTGGTAGTCTGCAGTCCATGGGGTCGCACAGAGTTGGACACGACTGAAGCGACTTAGCAGCAGCAGCTATCTGAATAGCAGTATGAGGATGAGGGTTACAGAAAGAACAGATGGCTTTAGAAAACCCAGACAACTCTGTCAGAAATCCACAAGCCAGGCCTCATTTGCTATTTTGAGGTACCAAAACTTCCTAATACACCAGACTGCTAAGTCGCTTCAGTCGTGTCCGACTCTGTGCAACCCCATAGACGGCAGCCTACCAGGCTCCCTCATCCTTGGGATTCTCCAGGCAAGAACACTGGAGTGGGTTGCCATTTCCTTCTCCAATGCATGAAAGTGAAAACTGAAAGTGAAGTTGCTCAGTCGTGTCCGACTCTTTGAGACCACATGGACTGCAGCCCACCAGGCTCCTCCGTCCATGGGATTTTCCAGGCAAGAGTACTGGAGTGGGGTGCCATTGCCTTCTCCAAATACACCAGACACATGCCTATTAAAGGCTCATACTGTGTCACATTCACATTCCAAAGCCATATACAATGATCTTTTTATTTTGTCTTTGACCCCTTTCCCTCCACCAACACTGCTGCTGCTAAGTTGCTAAGTCACTTCAGTCGTGTCCGACTCTGTGCAACCCCATAGACGGCAGCCCACCAGGCTCCCCCGTCCCTGGGACTCTCCAGGCAAGAACACCGGAGTGGGTTGCCATTTCCTTCTCCAATGCATGAAAGTGAAAAGTGAAAGTAAAGTCCCTCAGTCGTGTCCAACCCTTAGCGACCCCATGGACTGCAGCCTACCAGGCTCCTCCGTCTATGGGATTTTCTAGGCAAGAGTACTGGAGTGGGGTGCCATTGCCTTCTTCTCCACCAACACAGATAACCAAAATTGATCATTTCTTACAGAAGTTCTTTAATTTTGTTTTGCACAAAGGATATTCCTTTAAGGCAGCATTTATCTGAAAATCTGGTTTGCAGTGTTACAGAGGGATCTAAGATTGATAACTCAAATTAACTTAAAAGTTCTGTGGCATCATCAAAAGGCTACAGAAATGGGAAAAGTTATTTGTTTAATTGTAATGGTCTCTTCCTTAATCTGTCTTTAACACTGCAAAATGGAAAGTAACATTTGACTAGGGAAGTGAGGAGAATGAAAATTTACTCTTTGAAGCTTCCTTTGGAAAATATGTTCCAAGGATTAGGGGGTTGAAGGGGTGAGGAGTGAACATTCAAAGTCCTTCACAATTTTGCCATTATTCATCAGTTTTAAAAATCCAGGTCAGCCAACACTTTGTCTTTTTCATGAAAATTTCTTTATTTAGATCGGTGTATTAGTTCCCTAGTAAGAAGTTCAGAAAAACATGTTATCATGTCTAAATCTGTTATAAGACTTTCAAAGCAAATAATGAAAACAGTGTACTTAAAGTATGCATTTTGCATTTCTTGATGAGTAAAATGTAAAATTTGAAGCAAAAGGAGGAACCTTAGTTAGGGTCTCTTTTTTGAACTGGACTGTTAATCTTGAATGCAAAAATAGAATTATAGAAAAGAGCAAATATTGCTTGTGATGTTCATTTACTTTTTCTTTTAAACATATGACTAATATATAAGTAAAAGGCACTTAAAGATAAGTACTTTTACTAAATTGAAATAGAAACCATGTGAAAGTTGCCTTACTATTCAATACAATAGAACCACAGCAAAAATGACTGAATCGATTGTTTTTTAACATTCATTGTCTCTTTAATTCCAGGCTTCTAGTAGGAATTCATTTCAGAGTTTAATAAAGCCCGACATCACCAAAGTGGAGCTTTTAAAAGATATCCAAAGCAAAAAAGATCTTATCATTTGGTTAATAACTCATGATATTAGTCAAGAAAATTTAGAAAATAAAGAAGAAAGCTTAGCTTCTGATGAAGATGAAGTTGTTTTACAAGAGGTTATAAAAGAAGAAGAATTTCCAGAAAGCCCACTTGAAGATCAAGTAAAAGAAGACATGAAGCTCACTACCAGCACAGTGGCTCACCCTAAGCCAATGATTAGCAAATGTAGTGTGAAAAAATTTTTGTCAGTAGGAAAATGTCAGCCCAAATCCAGTGTAACTATAATTCCTGAAGTGTCACCAGCAAAACAGACAGAATCTGAACAGACACTAATAAGAACTGTTTCTAACAGTGATGTAACTACCTCAAAACGTTTGACTGTCACAAACTCGCTTTGGGAGGAAAAGACACAACTGAGCGTAAGTGAGAAATGTAACTATCAGGGACCAGGTTTCTATAGAAAGGGTAGAGAGTTTCACAAACTTAGTCCAAGTAATACACATTGGGTAGGAAGATAAGGGCATCAACTGGATCCCAAGTAGTCTCTCCCAGCTCTGATGATATTTACAACAAAAGGGAAATGATTAACAGATGAAGGCAGGAGCCTCAATTGAAGAAAAATAGATCACGGGAAAAGTCCTAGGCTATTTAGAAGGACAAGAAAAACAGAAAATAGAAACTGGTTAGGAGAAATACAAGCTAATTATTTAAAATGATAGGTTGTGGGGGGGTTTTGGTACACTGATCTGTAAATATTCACTGGAAGTTTTGTGTGTACCAACTCCATTCCAGTGGGCAGGACCAGAAGATGGACTTGAAGGGGAGTAAAAACATTCATGCAAATTCAGCCTATCTGGGTTTGAATTCTGGCCTTGTCACTTAGTAGCTATGTGACTTTGGGGAAAGTTATTTAACCAACTATCTTCTTAAAAATTACTTATCCAGCTTGTTAACTGAATGTGTTGAATATTCCCCCTGTAAACAGCCCATAAACTCTAGCTCTTAGCCCTGGTTCTGTACCCTTCTAGTGGTGATCTGGGCCTCACTGACCTTTTGGGTTAGCCCTACTCCCAAAATTGTACCTTACACATATGTATGGGGATTACACATGATTTAGAATTTCCTAGTAAAACAATCCCATGGATTATCTATCTATTTGCAGGATACCTGGGTTCAATCCCTGGGTGGGAAGATCCTTTGGAGAAGGGAAAGGCTACCCACTCCAGTATTCTGGCCTGGAGAATTCCATGAGCTACAGTCTATGGAGTTGCAAAGAGTCATACACGACTGAGCGACTTTCACTTCTTTCCAATTAACTCAGAAGCAGCAATGAACCAGAGAAAACAAAACACAGGGATATGACTCTGGCCAGTTCAGGAGCTCATCAGGTCAACAGCCTTACACAAACTCTGTGTACTGGTATCTGTTTATTTACTGGAAAGCCATGTGAAATCTCATGACCAAACAAAGTGTGCCTGGTCAGAAATGCTGGCTCTATAGATAACTAAGGAAATGTTGTGGTATATTTTATTTATTATAAACACTCTTCTGTGTCTTGTATTTTTCCAGGAAACAGAAATGAGTCCTAGCACCGAATCAACACATCACTTCATCCATAGAATGATGAGTGCATCTTCATATAATGAAGAAGATCTGCCTTCATTTGCGAGGTACAGTCAGTTAAAGTAATACTAGTTGGCTAAGGGGGCTTCCCTGGTGGCTCAGATGGTAAAGCGTCTGCCTGCAGTGTGGTAGACCCGGGTTCGATTACTGGGTCGGAGAGATCCCTTGGAGAAGGAAATGGCAATCCACTCCAGCACTCTTGCCTGGAAAATCCCATGGATGGAGGAGCCTGATAGGCTACAGTCCATGGGGTCACAAAGAGTCGGATACAACTGAGCGACTTCACTTTCACGGAAATAGAAATCTGAAATGAAGATTATGTTGATGGGAAGAATGGGCCCCTCAGGTAAACCTGTGAGGAAGCCAGTTTAGCCCTTCAATCTCCCCTCACTCCTTCCCCTAACTCCCCTCTGTGTTTACTTCCTGGGCCCTCCCTTCACATCTTTTCTCCTATTCCTATTTATCTGGTCTCTTTCTTTCTAGTATAGTGGTCTATAGGATAGTTACTTTGAGTCTTTAATGTGTTAGGTTCTTGAATCTGGGAGCCAGGCTCTGAGTCAACAGTCCCCACACTAATGGCTCACCTAAAGGAGTTCCTACTTAGATCATGTATGTACCTAAATGCTCAGCCGGGTGGCACTGTCAGAAGAATCCCAAGGACATAGAGGGGCAATGTAAATTAGAGCACTCAGGGAAGAATTCTGAAAAGCATTAGAGTTGGAGTTGGGCTTTAAATGATGGATAAGATTTAGATAAGACCATCCAGGTTAGAAAAGACTATAAGAGAAAGGCTGGACCATGTGGTTATCTATAGGGACAGGGAGGAACAAAGTACACTGAAGTCTTAATAGTTTTTCTAGAATAGTCAAAACATGTCTAAAATTGCCCTTGTGTTTATAAGAATATTCACAAACTGGGAACAGTAGCACTCTGTTTTTGTTTTTTAAAACTTTTTTTTATTTTATATAGGGGTATCACCAATGAGCAATGCTGTAATAGTTTCAGGTAGACAGCAAAGGGATTCAGCCATACATATACCTGTATGCATTCTCCCCCAAACTCCCTTCCCATCCAGGCTGCCACATAACATTGAGCAGAGTTCCCTGTGCTAGACAGTACATCCTTGTTGGTTATCCGTTTTAAATACAGCAGTGTGTACATGTCCATCCCAAACTCCCTAACCATCCCTTCACCCCACCCTCCCCACTGGTAACCATAAGTTCAGAACAGTAGCACTTTGTATCATGGGAGAAATAGAGCATAAGGAAGAAAACCCACCCTGTTCCAACTATATCCTTTTCCACCTGGCACCATGAAATTAAGGTTTCTTTTTGACCTGATGCCATTTTAGGACATCCACTCCTGGCCCACCACTGGCTTTATCTCCACTCACGCTTGTCTTAACATACATAATTAGTATTGCAGGCAAATCTCAACTATTGGTATGATTGCATAAGACAAGTGGGAACATATAAAACCAAAGTCAGTGTAGCTGTCATTTTTATTTTGAGAACTCACATACCATGCCAGGTTTGCATCTATATAAATAAAGACTTGGACAGATGGTTCTTTAACAGTCATTATTATTCATTAATCGTTATTCATTCCTTCATATAAAATACAAAGAAAATAAAAAGTCTTGTATCTTTTCTTTAGCTTCGATGACGAGCGTTGCACAGATCCAAGTGCCAAGGTTACAGAAGGTTGGATTGATTTCTTTTCTTACTTTAAATTAGATTGTATTTAAAAAGAGAGTTTGTTCACCATATTGATGAACACTGAGTTTTCCAATAGGCTTATCTAAATTGGAGGAATACTGAGTCAGTTAACCAGTTAGTGTGATGAACTAGTTTGCTTTTTCTGAAACACTAGTAAGATTCCATTAATAATTGTGGTGAAAAGTATGTAGTGTGACTATAAGTTTACAGTTACCATGATCCTGTGGGAAATATCCAGGAAATAAAGGTTTATCACATCTATATGTAGACTACAGCCCATGCTACTAGGATTTAATCATCTCTTTAAGAATGTATGCTTGCTTTATATAACTAGGTTAGCCCTAGTAAAATATATTTAAAAGCTTTTAAAGCTAAAAATGAAACGTACATTTATTTGCTTACATTAAATCCTGGCTAGGGTGGACCCCACTTTAATTCTGTCTCTGTTAAAACTGACTCATTATTTATGAGTTGAGTTTGGCCCTCTATTCTTTTAAAGCTCAAAGGACCAATGTGGCTCTAACAATGGGACAGCACTGAGGTAGGGGTGTCACGTTTATTGTAAAGATGGCCTGGAAGCTCCAACTACAGAGCTGGAGTTGGCCTTGGTTGTTTCAAGCCTGCACCCACTCAAGAAGTTACTCAAGAAATATATCCTCTCCATCTGAGAGTGGGAAAAACATTCATTAAAAGATGAATCGTAGAATGGAGTTAAGTTGCCAGAATCCCATAAACAGGTCATCGTCAGAGGAGGATACATCACTGGTGTGTTTCCTGTATTGTGGAATCATAGGCTGTCAGAGCCAGAAAGTAGCTAGTATAACCTTATTTTACAGCTGAAGAGACTGAGGTTCAGGGTAGGGAAGTGACTTGCCCAAGGTCATACTGTCAGTCAGAATATAGATCCCAAGTCTCCTAAATCTGAATTCAATGTCATTGTTTTCTTCAACTTCACTGCAGTGAGTCATGCTTAGACATAGGTATCCTGTGGTAATATTTAATATTGCACCTGTCCAGTTCATGCATTCATTCACATTCAACAGAGTCACTGAGCACTTTCTTCGGGCTGGACGCTGTTCTAAGTTGTGGAGATACAGCTGCGAATGAGAGACAAAGTCTTCACCTCCTTCTAATTGGGAAGGGGATATAAACACAATAAGGCTTCCTCGGGTGGTGAAGAGTTGGACAGGACTGAGCGATTGAGTACAGCACATAAACACAATAATTCTAGATAGGAATATGTACTTCCCATTTCACCCAGGATAAAAGCCAGGGTCTTTACAATGGCTTACAAGGCCTACACATGGTCTGGATTCCACTCGCCCCTCCTGGTGACCTGTCTGACCACCTCTCATTAGGATCCCTCTTAATCACTCCACTCCAGCCACATGAACATTTATCTTTTTCAGATCTTTGCAGAAATATTATATTCGAAGTCAAAAATTCCCTGAACAGTTTTCTTTAAAACTGAAACCCCAATGCCACCCCAGCACTCCCTGCTTTAATTTTATCCCTAGCATTTGTACCATCTTAAAGCTTTTTAAAAAATTTGTTTATTGACTCTCTCCCTTCCCTAGAATGTTAGTTCCATGAGGGCAGGGATTTTTCTCTGTTCACTGTATCCCCACATGTCTACAAAAGAAGCACAGAGTAGATATTCAGTACATATTTGTGAAATTCATGAATGAATATGAAAATAAAAAATAAAGAAGAGCCCAAGTGATATAGAATGACTGGCTAGATTAGTTTGGTCCAAGAAGTCTAGAAACATCAGATCTTAATAACGGGAAGGAAGTGACCACAAGAAGATCTGGAAGCAGAAGGCCCCACACACAGAATTCAATAAGTACAAGGGACCCTAGATGGGATGAGCTTGGTATGTTAGAGACATCTTTCCCAAGACCTGTGCCCAGAATTTGAGGATCTCACCTCTTTCGGTTTCTTCTGCTTGCCTAGTTTCTGCAATTCTCTAATGAAATTATTGAGGTTATTTTTGTGCCAAAATGTGCACATGTCTCAGAAATAACTGTTTTCCAATATTGTGTTTTGATCACAGAAAGTCTTGAATGTCCATGTCTGGAGAAACTGAGCAGTCTTAAGGTAAATATTTTTCACTGGCTCCCCTCAGTGTGAGCCAGTGGAACCCTGACAGAAATGAGGGAGTGCCTCAAAGTAAGGGTGTGGTGTGCCTTGAGGGGCCTCAGGAAGCACTCCCAGTTGGGGCCAAGCCCTGGTTGAACTTATTGTCCCTGAGTAAGTGCATAGAGTAAGCCCCTTAGCACCTGAGAACAATGGCATGCAAGGAGTGAGTCCCTAGAACTGGAGGGCCTGGTGAGGGCAGCGAGGGAACAGATGCTTCGAAGAGGAAGGGGCGCTGGCTGAGGGAAATGAATGCTGGCTCCATCTGCTTTGCAGGGTACCCTTCCTAGGCAGCTTTCCAAAAATCTGGCCCACTCCTTAGTGTGATCCCAGGAAATTCCCTCCACCTAAAGCCCTCTTAGGAAGTCTCTGAGGAGACTGAAACTACTCCTCCTAGATCCTCCTCTCTGTTTTGTATTCCTTTTGCTTCCCTTTAACCATCCCCCAGCATTCGTGTACACACACATAAACCCAAACCATCCCCCTTATCCTGCGTTATTTTCTTCACAGCACTTAGGTCACCATTTAGTCATTTACTCAACATTTATCAAGTGCCTACTATGTGCCAAGGGCTAGAGATTCAGAAGTAAACAAAGCCGTCAAATATTTCTGCCCTCATCCTCTGGCAGAGGATTCACTTGAGTATAAGCTTCCTGACAGCAGGGGCTTGTCTCTTTCACTCATAACTGTATGCCCAGCACCTAACACAGGACTGAGATAAGGTAGATGCTCAATACATGTTTGTCAGAAGAACAGCCTTAGCACCATCAGAGTCAAATTTCAACTAAGTCAGGAGTGCCTCAGCTCCTACCCCCATGAAGCTGATGGACAGCCCTGTGTGGGAACTGTTACACAGAGCAGAGGTTCTCAACCCTGGCTGCACCCTCGAATCAACTTTAACAACTGACGCCCAGCATCCCATCCCCAGAGATTTGGATTCAGTTGGTCTGGGTTGCAGCCTGGGCCCTGGGTGATTTTGATGAACAGGCAGTGTTGAGAACCACTGAGTTAACGGACTTGTGTCTGGCCATTTAGTAGCATCTGCCCCTTCCCCTCCTTCCTTTAGATAAGGAATTCTCAACATGACTTCATGCTAGAGTCACCTAGGCAACTTAGAAAGAGAACAATGCTTGCCCCCGCCTCAGGGATTCCTGTTCATTTGGGCCGGGGTCCAAGCACGCCTATTTGTAATATTTCTCCAGATGGTTGTGTTGTGCAGCCAACGTTGAGAACCAGTCCCTTCGATTGTTCTGTCCCAGTTTATCCCCTTATGTAGTCTGTCCTCAGTATCTTAATCCATAAACTGCCTCAAATCCAAAACTTTCACCATAATACTCTGCTCTCCATGCCAACGATAGGTGTTGGTGTGGAGAGCTTCTCTCATCTGTCATGCTTCTCTCATCTTGCCTTCATTGATTTGCCCCATCCTTTTTGTCCGCCCTCACCATGGCACACCTAGCCCAGCCACCTCCCCTAGCCTATCACAGGCCCTTCTGGGACCCTGCTGCTTCTACATTCCAGGGGGTGAGGAAGGTCCACAGAGCAAAGCCAGCAGCTGAGCCACCATCTCCACCCTGCCCCCTCCAGGCTGCTGCAACCTCATACCACCACCTTCTTGCTCCAGACCTCACAATGGTTAAGAATTATCTCAAAGAAGATTGGGGTAGTAAAATGGACCTCCCCTTGCCTCCTTCTTCCCTTAAGACCTCCACTATCATTGTCTTTGCTCAGAGAAGGATTGAAAATGTTTTATTTGTTCCAAGCTCCAGGAGGGGAAGGGCAGCATGGCTGACATTGTTTTGTGACCTGGGACATGTGAGCCCTTGAAATTATCCGCCAGGGGCAGCCCTTATCTGAGTCTGGCGCCAATTCTGGGTGTCCTAATTAGCAAGAATTATGAGAAGTCGTGCCTAGGAATAACCGAAGTCCCAGAACATAATTCTTTGAGACTGAGGGGCCCTGAGATTTCTATGTACGATGCCACAATGGTTGTGCTCCCTTCAGGGTTTCTAGTGTTTCCTGTCCATCAAAGGGCAGAGGCTTAAGCTAGTATTGCACCTTTGTCTTGGCAGTTTCTCACCCTCTATCAACGCAGAAGTGACCTGACCAGCCAATATTCCTCAAACGATGGCACTTCAGGTACAACAAATTTATCATTTTAGAATGAAGCTCTCAATTATGTCATTTTGAACATAGGAGTTTTGATCATTCACTCCCTTTGCCCATCACATTGAATGGCTCCTGCCTTGCAGCACACCCACCCACCAGCAATATGAGGATGAAATAATATGACTTAGTATGTATGTGTGTGTGTGTGTGTGTGTCTGTGTGTGTGTGTGTGTGAGTCACTCAGTCGTGTCTGACTCTTTGCAACCCCATGGATTGTAGCCCTCCAGGCTCCTTTGTCTATGGGATTCTCCAGGCAAGGATACTGGAGTGGGTTGGCATTTCCTTCTCCCTTAGTATGTATGTAGATTGCAACTTGCAGGTTATTATGCAGTTCTCTGATTTAAACCTCACAGCAAAGGGGTGACAGGTACTGGGAGTAACATTTATTAGGGACCGGCCATGTACCAGGCATTCTGCTAAGTGCTTTTCTCACATCCACCCTGTGAGGCATCATTTCTATTATATCGACAAGGTAACAGTCACTAAAGCTTATCATACCATGCTTCCTTGTAAGTCTTGAAGTTGTCTCTCAGAGAGGAGAAAACGGAGGCAAATGACCTGCCTGAGGTGGCACAGCCAGCAGGTGGCTGAGCCAGGGCTCAAACATCACAGGTCTTGAGGCTCTATCCCATATTCTTTTTCCTGCCAAACAGGGGCCACATCTCAGAACTAAGCGGTGACCAGGAACTGCCTGCAGAGTTTAGTGTTAAGTAGAAAAGATCCCATCTAGGTTTCCAAGTAGCATGTCCAGTCAAAGAGTAAAATCACATTCTTCTGTGGCTTCAGTTTGATGGGGATACCCCTCCCAACCCCTACATTCTACACATTAGAGGAATTCACTGAGAAGCAGTTCAGATAACCTGTTTTTGCTCTGATAAGGGCTTTTGGAGGAACAAATGCAGAAATGGCTCACCCTGTGCTAAGGTGCTCAGAGTAGTAAAGCTCCCCACAGAGGACAGTTTACATTGAATTTGAAATTACAATGATACCTGCTTAGGAAAACCCACCCCAAAAGAGGGGTCTTCTGGACCAAGACAGGCTCATTACAGCTTATTTTTTCATGAATAGGATTTTGAGGGAATCAAAATCCATTCATGGTACGATGTGTCATTCCCTAGCCCTTGGCATGTGTCATGGCCATAAACACCCAGGTACATTTCTCTCTTCAGAGTGACCAGTACCAACCAAGTGAAGTCCATGGTGCTACCCGCAAAGCAGATCAAAGCAGCAGAAGGGTATCTTGAAGGAGACCTGGAAATGGTGACCAGGCATCTACATTTTTAACAAGGCCCACAAATTGCAAAAACAAAGCTTTATTTTTCCCCTCAAGATTTTCAGAATGTGGCCTTGCAGTATATGCTTGAATTCTGTAGCTAAGTCTTTGTCTTACTTTTTCGGAAGAGATCTCTCCATTCAAGTCTTTAGCTTTGCCTTTGCGAATTTTGGCTTTTTCCTTTTAATTTCTTGGTTGTTCTTATTTTGTTTAAACTATCAGCACATTCCAGTACTGCATTATTGATCTAAAGAGCTAAACTATCCCCCCACCTTTCAGTTCAGTTCAGTTCAGTTCAGTCGCTTAGTCGTGTCCAACTCTTTGCAACCCCATGAATCGCAGCACGTCAGGCCTCCCCATCCATCACCAACTCCCAGAGTTCACTCAGACTCACGTCCATCGAGTCAGTGATGCCACCCAGCCATCTCATCCTCTGTCATCCCCTTCTCCTCCTGCCCCCAATCCCTCCCAGCATCAGAGTCTTTTCNTGATAAATGCTTCTGACAAGCATTTTGGGATGAAAAGGGAAGCTTTGTGTCACATATAGATGCATCTAGCAGGCAGTGTGGGGTTGAAGCTCTGCTCTTGAGGGCCCTGCAGCCTTGCTGGGAAGATGAGAACTAACTTCAAAGCAAAAGTGTGATACCAGTAAAACAACGTGTCATCACATCTTTCAGGCACCCTAGGTGTTCAAAGAAGGGAGTTGCTGTGGGCTGAAGTGGTCTTGCTGGAGGAACTGGAATTCAGATAATCCTCAAAGGACTGTTAGGATTAAGGAGGCCTTGACGGCACCAGGAAGGCTATCCCCTCAGGTCACACACCTGTTTACACTGCTGCCATGCCTGAACAATTTAGCTCTGGCCCATAGGACATTCTACCATAATGGAAACGGTCTGTATCTGCTCAGTTTGGTACAGGAGGCACCAGCCCCACATGGCTATTGTCACTAGCGTGACTGAGGAACCCAGTCTTTCCATTTTATTTCAGTTTAAATAGCCACATGTAGCTAGTGGTTCCCTTATCAGACAGCCCAAGTCTAATCAGTACAAGGCCTCGGGGACAGCAGCCAATTCCAATTAGGTTGAAGGATTCCCTGAAAGTTCATTTCCAAAGTCTATCCTCAAACAAAGACGTGTAGAGATCTAACTCCTCAGGGGAGCTTTGAATCCTCCAGGCATCCTCTTGGTCCCTTTAAGTGACATGAACCACCAGTGTGGCCAGAGAGGAGCTCATGGTTTCCAGTCATATTTGTGCCACTGCACTTGTCAAAACTCAATTGATGGAGAAAGGATAAGCCCCATGGAGAACACCAAAGTCAGGGAATCACAAATAGAAAATTGGAACCTGCATCTGCCAGCTGGCCTCAAGCAGTGCTTGGCTAGAAACGGCTTCCATAAGACAGAAACACATGAAGATCACTCACCAGTCATTCTCATACCCCAGCTTTATCCAGGAATGTAGGTCAGTGGAAGGTCCCAGCTTTATACTAATGCCCAAGGGAAATATTTCTATGAAAGTCAATTTCCTTTATGCTGTATCTATAGTCCAGAAATGTTAAGTGAAGTTTAGTAAATAGAATGGCAGGCAGTTCTGCCCAAATATCACATATACCTAAATTGCGCTGCCTTCATCCCATTTTCTGCCCTTATATACTGAAGTTCATCGCACGCGGCAGCATAAATTTTAAAGTTAGCTTTTAAAGATCCACAATGACAAGCACTGACTGATCTTACATAAGCCTTTGTTTTCATGTTGATGTGTGGCAGAACCAATACAATATTGTAAAGTAATTAGCCTACAATTAAAATAAATTTAAATTTAAAAAAATAAATAAAAATATATCAACAACAAAAAGTAATACCAAAAAATAAAAATTTTTTAAAGTAATAGCAATCCAGTTTGGAAATCAAAAGTTATAAAAGCTACAGTGAAAAGTTTCCCTCTCCTCTCCCAGCTGTTGGCCTGGTTCACCTCTCCCAAAGCAATCTCTATTACCAATGGGACCAGTATCCTTCTCAAGAGATAGGCTTTGGATAACAAGTGTATTTTCATATGATTTTAGTAAGAAGTCTAATATACTCCCTCAAAAAAGGCAGAAAACAGGAAGAGGGAGGTGAGAATGGAAGAAGAGAATGTGTGCACGCTGACAGCTACTATGTCCTAATATCACTGCATTCGTAGTCTCAAATAAAGTCAGATATTTTTTAAAATGCTCTTTTGTCTAATGAACTAAATGTCAAAAGGTGAACACCAGAATGGGAGGAAAGGTGCCTGCCATAGCTCTTCAAAGTCTGCTGGCCAAAATACATTAAGAATGTATGAGCTGGTAACTACAGTCCTTAGAGATAGAACCATTTAAATATTTTTTTAAAATGAAAGCACTGAAAGTAACAATGCAGTGAAATAAAATGCAAATTAGAATAACCCAAATGTATCACAATATACCTTTCAGAGAAGAAAAAAGGAATAAAATGATAAAAATCCAGTGTTGCCCAGATGTAGGGAATTACATTTGAACTCTACAGTGGTAACAATTCTACAAATTTGATGTTTCTGAAAAGCAGTCTAACAATAAGATGAGTTATGATTCTAGATGTACTTTTGGACCTGGTAACTACATTTAGGTAAATTTGGTCCAAAGGAATAATATAAAGTGAAAAAAAATGTAAAAAGACTATATAAAAATGTACATAGCATTACTATTGATTATGAAGAAAAATTAATCCTAGTGGGACACTGGTGTGGTGTATTATCAGAAAAGAATGCTATACAGGCACTGAAAAATGACAAGGATAGTGAAAATATACACACAAAGAAATGCAGATATGAAATAAGTAAAACCAGCACACAAATAAAATGTGAGCACAAAATAAGGCCCTGTTCGGGCCACCCCTTCGGGTGAACCGGAAGGGCCAGAAAGCAGCCACAGACCCAAGGAGACCCCAGGGTTTCTTACAACCACCAGGGAAGGCTAGAGGGAAAAAAAAAAAAGATGTCACACTGATAACAATTACACAGTATACTTTATGATTTGGCAATCATATGATATACTAATAAAAATTCAAAGAACTTAAGAGATCTAAATAATCATGAAGGACTTTTTTTTTTTTTTTGCTGCTGTTAGCTGCTTGCTAACAAATGCCTTTCTCTTGAGGAAACATCATCACAACCATCTCTAACATCAATTCTTATGCCAATTCTAAACCTAGCCTAAGGTGGATAATACCAAATGCCTCAGTTTCTTATGAGGCGTAAAAAAACAAAGCATTAGTTCAGATTTTTTCGAACAACTTCTGTAAAGATAGTAGGTCATCTTCAATCAACCCCAATGTACTCTTCTAAATTCTAAGCTGGCAAAAGGTAACCAAATTTTTGACTAATGTTCATTATAGAAAGTATATTGGCATTAGATTAAATATACAATAGCTATATAGCTAGGTGACAAGCATATATTTCAGAGTAACCTGTCATATGGTTTTGCCCCTTTTTAGGACCCAGCACATAATTTCAGTATTTTTAACAATTCATGTAGGGACTAATGTGTCTTTGATGACACGCTGTTGGTCATACTTAGTTTGCATGCATGCTAAGTTGCTTCATTTGTGTCCAGCTCTTTACAACCCAATGGACTGTAGCCTGCTAGGCTCCTCTATCCATGGAATTCTCTAGGCAAGAATACAGGAGTGGGTTTCCATGCCCTCATCCAGGGGATCTTCCTGATACAGGGATCAAACTTGCACTTCGTACACTGCAGGCGGACTCTTTACCACTGAGCCACCAGGGGAGCCCATACTTAAAGAATAACAAATGCTTATCACAGGTATAATTATTATTTCCAACTGGAAAAAAATGATCTTTCTTATCATTCATTTTATGATGGAGTTCCCAGTAACACTTGCAGAAATCAGAGGCCACCTATTTAGTAAAGGAAAGATACTAGGTTAAATCCTTTCAGTGCAAATAGTCACATCCAAACATGTCTTCTAAACTTACCTTTTCAGATGAAAGATATCAGCAAATGTTTGACTTTATTGTTTGCTCTCAACAGCATAGTGCACAGCACTTTATACTTCACTAGACTACCATTTAAACAATGAGCAGGCTATTCCTTTCAAAAAGCTTCAAAACATGTTTACAGAACATCTCCTGTACTAGATAAGGATCACTTCCAATTTAGGCTTCACTGAGTCCATAAACTGCCAAGATAAGATACTTATGAGGTACACATTCCAGTAGGTTAGAGGAAGGAAAGAGACAGACTAGGGTGTTAATTAGGCCACATGAAAGAAATACTGATATGCCAAGAAGTAAAAATTGTTCTTAATGAGCACTTTATTCACTGGCTGTTCAGCTTTGAGGTCACTGCGAGTGAACCCATGAAAGGAACCAGTAAACATTCATTGTTGCCAAAGATCAACTAAAACCAATAGCTAGCTGGTTGTTCTCAGCTGGGCATAGTGCAGGGTGTATTTGCACCTCTCAGATCTCTGACTCTAGGGAGTGTAAGTGACTGACTGCCACAGCTATTGAGCTCTGAAATGCAATGCTGCTGCACTTTCCATCATTGCTGCATTTTCACCAAGGCCAAATTTCTCATGGGCTACTCTCAGCCAATGGCAGAGTGTAGCAGAGATGCTAAGATTGGTTATTCCTGCAAGACACAGGACTTCCCCTACAGGTGACTGGGCAGGGATGCTGTCAGGGAAGAAGCCCATCCTCACAAAGGATGGCAGGTCGACCTGATCCCATGTTACAGATGCAAAGTAGACAGACTTCATGGGGCAGAACAAGATGATAATACTTTATCAGCAAACAGCATGGGTATCAATGGAGTTCTGCCAGTCCCCCAAGGGCAATTCAGTGGGCTCAGAGACATGCTACCTATGTGGCTGGTTGCATCACTGCCGAGGAACCCAGGGTCAAGGGCCCAGGACATTCTGAGCATTGAACAAACAAACCAGTGCTCCTTCCCCTGGGCAGTGAGTGGTTAAACAGTAATCATACTATGGTCACTTTGCCCTACAGAAATGGTTCAGCATCAAGAAGCAGGTAAACTGTGCTTTCAAGAACCTCACCAAGAATGTGCAGATGTTCGGGGCCTGTCCTGAAAGACTCATTTGCTTCGCAAAATGTCCTTAGAATTGCACCACCTGGTTAAGAATTTTCCTTTCCACCCTTCCTTCCTTCCCTCTCTCCACCGGGGTTAGAGACCTGCATTGAGTCCCACAGCTCTCCCCTGACTCCCTCTACATTCTCCCTCATAGGCCTTTACCCTGATAAATCTCTTATGTGTTTAATCCCATCTTGGCCCCTGCTTCTCAGAGAACCCGAATTATCACAGATGGTGCCAGCAGTGGCCCAAGGGAACAGGCTGTGTAAGATGGGGCCTGGGACTGTTTCAGTCACTGCCTGGTGGGCAGAATGGACACTGTCCTGAGGGGATGTGGAGCACAGATAGTCCCAGGCCTTGAGGACCCAACTGCTACAGATTTCTCTGGAGATGATATGGGAAACCTGAGAAAACAGGCTGCCAGATGTGGTGATTCAGACTTTTGAAAATGGAGGAATAAGGAAGGCCTACAAAGACAGTGGAAATGGCTGGATACTGTTAAGTGTACTGATGCCCTGCAGCAGGGTAAGGAGAAATGGATGACCGTTAGTAAGTAAAGAGTATGTGTGAGAGCCAGAGGGCCTCCAGGAGCTTCCAAAGAGGCCCTCAGTTCCTGCAGTGGAGGAGTGGATGCAGCAGAGCAACAAAGAAGCCGTAAGAGTTGCAGAACTGCAGGGAGATTAAATACTCAACATTTAACATATGGCAGGTCGGCTTTGCTGCAGTCAGGGCCACATGACTTCATATGGTTGGAAAATCCTTGGGACCCTGAAACATGGGGTAGGAACATCTGGTTAGACTCACCTGAAGGTGGTGGCTCTGGAGACACCCCCACCCAGCTCTCAGTATGCAAAGGGGGCCATTCTTTCCAAACGAGGGCTTGCACACCCTGTGCTGGAAGATGCTAGAGGCTGCTCCCCTCACCAGACATGCAGTGCCCCCCCACCCAGGAGCTGTGTCCAGCCTCTTTCCTGGTTACCAAACTGCTATCTAGGATTAAATTCCAGCATTACCTGGCTAGAGAAGTGCTAGGCCTACCAAAAAGCTGCAAGAATTAACTGGCAGGTACTGACAGGAGCCATGGGAACACTGGGTTTGGTTTTCAAGGGTGCTGTATCAAGAATCAGAAAAGCAAGAATTCAGACTTAGAACTCAGCATATAGGATTTAGAGGGCTTCCCAAGTGGCTCAGTGGTAAAAGAATCCGGCTGCAATGCAGGAGACATAGGAGATGCAGGTTTGATCCCTGGGTGGGGAAGATCCCCTGGAGGAGGGCATGGCAACCCACTCCAGTATTCTTGCCTGGAGAAGCCCACTGTCAGAGGAGGCTGGCGGGCTACAGTCTACAGGGCTGCAGACTCAGACACGACTGTAGTGACTGAGCACATGCACACACATACATTCAGAATTTAACCCCCAGGCAAGAATTGCAGGGGCTGGGCAGCTTCCACTGAGGTGGCTCACAGAGGACTGGAGAAAGTGCTGGCCATCACTAAGCAAAGAAGAAACACCTGAGCTGTCCTGGCAAAGGACTAAGGAAGGAATGAAGAGGCCAAGGGGAGTAGGTATCCTGGAGAGATTACATGAGGTAAGAAACCTCACCAGAGGGTAGTATTCCATAGCAGGGTCCAGAGGATATCCCACTCACTGAGGCACACACTGGTGAGAGGGGCACCAGGGTCATTAGGTTCAGAGGTAGCCTCCTCTGCAGGCCAGGGATGGCAGTAAGAGATCATCACAGAGCTGGGGCCCCACAGTAATAAAAACCTAGGAAGTGCCAAAGAATTGATACTTTTGAACTGTGGTGGTGGAGAAGACTCTTGAGAGTCCCCCGGACTGCAAGGAGATCAAACCAGTCAATCCTAAAGGAAATCAATTCTGAATAGTATTGGAAGGTCTGATGCTGAAGCTGAGGTTCCAATACTGTGGCCACCTGATGCAAAGAGCTGACTCATTAGAAAAGGCCCTTGATGCTGGAAAAGATTGATGGTGGGAGGAGAAGGGAGCAACAGAGGATGAGATGGTTGGATGGCATCACTGACTCGATGGACATGAGTTTGAGCAAGCTCCAGTTGGTGATAGACAGGGAAGCCTGGTGTGCTTCAGTCCACGGGGTTGCAAACAGTCGGACATGACTGAGTAACTGAACTGAACTGAACTGAGCGGTCCTTATCCACCTGAAGCCAGGAAGACACAAATACTAAAGCAAACCTCAAGGTCAGAAGGGCAGCCAAGCAGGCTTCACCCACATGGACTCATAGAAATGGTGCAAATGGACCATGGTGTCCCTAAAAGCAATACAGAGAGCCACCAAGGGTTATCACTCAAGATCTACAAGCTGAAAAACGCAAAAGTGGAGAATCAGGGGGCCAAGGGAGGTTCTCCCCAATAAAAAGTCCAAATTACTTGCTCAATTTCCAGACATCAGCCCATCCTCAGATCTAGAAGAGGTAGCTGGGCCCCTAGAAGGAAGGACAATGCCATGTAATGCTTCTCCCAGCACTAACTAATGAAGGGAACTAAAGCCACTCATTTGGGTGTATGTACACTGGGGCAAGAATAGCCAGACATCTGAATACTGGATGCAAGATATATATGGTATATATATATACACACACATACATATATGTATACCCTGTTTCTCTGAAAAAGCCCTAATTGATACATAAATCAAATACATATTCCATGGAGATGCAGTAGGTCAGCACTGCTGTTAAACACCTGAATGATGCAGACAGTGGTAGGCTCTATGGTAACTCTGTACCTACGGCCATATGGGGATGCCTGTATGACCAGCTGAAGGAGGAAACAGCTTGAGCCTGGTTTACAGATGGGCCAGCACTCAATATCTAAGTACAACATGAATATGGGTGGTATCTATGTAACAGCAGATACGTTCACGGGGGAGAAGGAACATTTTTCCAGTGGATGGAACAACAAGCAGGGCACTTGACTTGGTGTGGAAAAAGTGGCCCAAAGTGAGACCGTTTATTGAATACATAAGACTCCTGGAAATGGCCAATGGCTTGACCATCCAATTGGAAGCCTGGAAGGAAAAGGGCTGGAAGATCAGAGACAAGGCGATCTGATGCAAAGGCCATGGACTGACACATGGGAGCATGCAAAGTGTGAAGATTTCTGTATCATATGTTAACCACCACCAGAAAACATCTGTTATGGAAGAGGCACTGAACCACCAGGCAGACACAATGACTCAGCCAGATGCAGGGGCCTTCATTAGTTACTACACAACTGGCATGATGGACACGAGCAGCGTGGTCACGATGGCTGATGGAGGTCCAGCAGCAAGGATGCCTGTTTACCAAGGCTCATCTACTGGGACTCCTCTGACAGGTGACTCTTGATCAAGGGCTCACCATTGGTCTTGCTGAAATAGTCTTAGAGCTCCACTGCAGTCTTAAGACTTTTCCTGTGTAACTTCCTTCTTTCCCTCCCTTTCTTCTCCAGAAGTTAGACATACGTCAGTCTGACAGCTTTCCCAATCTCCACCAGCTCCCTCTCCACTCTCCTTCATGGACATCCCAACCACCAATCTAGATGCACATCTCATCTAGGACCCATACAAACATACCAGTTGATTTAACTTAGCACATTCACTATTAAAGCTCTAGTCTTCTGTTTTACAGTGTCAGAAATTCCATTTTATTTTTTTTTAATTTTTATTTTAACTTTAGTTTACTTTACATTACTGTATTGGTTTTGCCAAACATTGACATGAATTCACGAGTGTACATGCGTTCCCAAACATGAATCCCCTCCCACCTCCCACCCCATACCATCTCTCTGGGTCCTCTCCTTGCACCAGTCCCAAGCACCCTGCATCCTGCATCGGACATCGACTGGCGATTCGTTTCTTACATGATAGTATACATGTTTCAATGCCATTCTCCCATCTCATCCCACCCTCTCCCTCTCTCTCTCCCCCAGAGTCCAAAAGTTCTCTCTATAGATCTGAGTCTCTTTTGTTGTCTCGCATACAGGGTCATCATCCCCATCTTTCTAAATTCCATATATATGCGTTAGAGACACATGTACCCCAATGTTCATCGCAGCACTGTTTATAATAGCCAGAACATGGAAACAACCTAGATGTCCATCAGCAGATGAATGGATAAGAAAGCTGTGGTACATATACACAATGGAGTATTACTCAGCCATTAAAAAGAATACATTTGAATCAGTTCTAAGGAGATGGATGGAACCGGAACCGATTATACAGAGTGAAGTAAGCCAGAAAGAAATTCCATTTTAATAATTCAGCAGAGGTATTAAGGTTTTATGGACTGTTCCTATCAAATTCATAAAGGATTGATTAAATAAATAAGTAGGATAAAATAAATAAATAAAAAGAATCTCAAAATGAGAAAGAACTACCCATCAGACCAGACAGATATACAATGGAGCTGACAAAGTGTTCCCACCTCACCAAGAGCAGCTACTTGAAAAGCAGACTAAGCACGGAAGCAGGTTGGTATACCTGGCTAGCCAAAAGGTGGAAACAACCCATATGTCCATCCATTCAGGAGTGGCAAACAACCATTCAGGAGTGGCAAACAAAACATGGAATATCCATACAATGGGACATTATTCATAAAAACGAATGAGGTGTCTGGAGAAGGGAATGGCTACCCACTCCAATATTCTTGCCTGGAGAATTCCATGGACAGAGGAGCCTGGAAGACTACAGTCCATGGGATCACAAAGAGTTAGACACGACTGAGTAACATTTTCACTGATACAATATGGATGCACCTCAAAAGTGAAAGGCACCAAACACAAAAGGCCACATGTACAATTCCACTTACGTGAAATGTCCAGAATAGGTCAATCTTCAGAAACTGAAAGCAGATTGGTAGTTGCCAGGGACAAGGAGGACAAGGGTATGGGGAGGAGCTGCTTAATGGATATATAGGGTTTCATTTTGGGGTGATGAAAATGTTTTGGAACTAGATAGGGTTGGTGGTTTTATAACACTGTCAATGTACCAAACTGCACTGAATGCTCCCTTTAAAATGGTTAATTTCAAGATAAATATCGTATACTAACGCATATATACAGAATCTAGAAAGACGGTACTGATGAATTTGCAAGGCAGACATGGAGAAACATAGAAAACAGACTTATGGACATAGCGAGAGGGGAAGAGAGGGTGAGATGTACGGAGAGTAACATGGAAACTTTCCATAACATATGTAAAATAGATAGCCAATGGGAATTTACTGTTATGTCTCAGGGAACTCAAACAGGGGCTCTGTATCAACCTAGAGGGCTGGGATGGGGAGGGAGATGGGAGGCTCAAGAGGGAGGGGACATATGTACACCTATGGCTGATTCATGCTGATGTTTGACAGAAAACAGAATTCTCTAAAGCAATTATCCTTAAATTAAAAAATAAATAATTTTTAAATGGTTAATTTCATGTGAATTTCTTCTCAATAAAATAAATAAGTTATAAGGAAAAAATGAATGTAGACATATCAACCAAAACAAAAACAACAAAATTGAAAAAAAGATGTCTACAGTTTCAAAAAACAGGGGGCAGGCAGGCAAAAATAAGGAACAAGCAGGCTGATGTTAAGAATCCTTATCACATTCATAGCAACCTGTCTGAATCTAGTTAAGCCACACTTCTCTGCTCAGTGGTTATGGATGCCAACTGGAAAGGTTCTTAACATGTAGCACAAAGACTGGAATTCTAGAACTGTCTAATACTTCCCCTTCTGGCTCATTTCATCATAAATTGGGGTCATGAATTCAATGGCCATATTTATAAACCCAGATTTAGGTACATGCTCTGGTAAGTACCAAAAGTACCAAGTATATCCCCAGGGACAGTGGATTCTGCTCAAAAATCCAGGACATTTAACTTAAAAACTACAGCTCTCTTGATGATTATTATACTCAAGGGATCAAAAGAATTCATTCTCAGAAACTTTATATGTATGTACAGTAAAAGAATAACTGAATTTCATTGTATTTGAAAAATACGGTTCATTTTTAATTCTACTATGCTGAATAGCTGAACAGGCTGCAGCATCAATGATGCCTGCGCTCCCTGGGATTAGAGGACTCCCGGTTCCGGGAGTGCTGGGACCTTTTGTGCCGGTGGGATTTATCTCGGCTCCTACTTCTACTCCTCTGACTACGCCCCTCAGAGCGCCTGTCATGCCGCCCCTCAGAGCGCCTGTCATGCCGTCTGGAATGTATGTCTGAGCTTCGACCCCTGTCTCTCTCCCTGTGCCTGTCTTCTCTCTGTTCCCTCCTGCTTGATGACTTGTGTTCGTGCTTGGACTTCTCCTTTCTTGGCTCCCTCTCTCGGTCCTCTGTTCCACCATGGCAGGTCGTCCTGACCTCAGGGGAACTGGGGTGGGACTTCCGCACCTCCCTGGACTCTGACTTCTGACCCTTCTCTGCCTTCTCTGAGTGCTTGCCACTGTGCTTTGTAGAGCCAGGGTCATCCTTTTCCTTTATCATCTTGCTTCTGGGCAATGAAGAGGAGGCTGGCTGCTCTGCCTGTACCTCCTGGACAGTCTTCTCTTTGTCTTTCCTTTTTTTCTTTTTTTCCTTTTTGTCTGGAGGAAAAGAGGGGCACAATCAGTAAGAAAAAGAAGATGGAAAAGATGGAGGATATACAAAAGGAAAGCATGCTTGGCAACAGCGTGAAACACTCACAGTCTCTACTTCTAGAAAAGTGCCTCCAAGAATCCAAGGTGGATGTCTGTCACCCTTAATATGTCAGGTTGCTATATAAGGCAACTCCAGCTCTTAATTCTCTCTCTAAAGACCCTACCTCTAAACAGTCACATTGTTAGGTACCAGAGGGTTAGGACTTCAACATATGCATTTTGGTGGCCAGAATTTAGCCCACAGCATTAGTCTTCTGCTGATATTTCTTCTTTCCCAGTTAAAGTAAACCACACCTGCCCCCTTCACACTTGAGAAGTGACTACCAACTCTCAGTGAAGGCTAAGAAGAGCAAACATTAAGCTTACCCAGAATCTTCTCATAGGCCTTAACCATTTACCGTTTTTCTGTTTTTTGGTGGGTTTGTCATCTTCAGAGCCCTCAGATGAACTTGGTGGAGGAGTATGAGTCCCACAGCCCCTCTCCTGCAGCTCTCTTGTCACCTCATCCATTTCTTCTGAGCCCTCAGGAAGTCGATAGTTAGATACATGATCCACTCGGATAGTTCTTCCTTTGATCTAAGACAGACAGGCAATACTAATTCTATTTCTCAGAAAATCTCAGAAGCAGACCTGCTCAACTGATGTGTCACAGCATACATCCCTATACATTCGCTCAACCCTGGGAGCAGTCAGGTAGAGCCTAGGGCAGCTGGAGATCCTGGGAGCCTCATCAGTTTACCCCAGTTCTATATAAATTATAAGTGTGCCATGAAGTGAAAAGAGCCTGGGAAGTACTTCCCCAAAGCATAAGCAGCATGGAAAACTGCAAAAGTTTAGATGCAGAAACATGAATTACCTTCCAACTGTAACATTAATTTACAGTGAAACACACTGTGAAAAAGCCTGGAAGGTAAAGGAAATTCCTAAAATTCAGCTTAACACTACAGCTGCTTTCTCAACACAACTGGATGAGGCCAAAGCAAAACAATAGCTGGGAGAGGGTAAGGAAATCTAGAAAGGACTACTTTCTTTTCTCTTAAGCCCTCACTCCTTGCTCCACCCTGACCATACTGGAACCACTGGCTCATGCTAATACTATCACTGCGAATCACAACTCTCGAGGTGAACAATAAAAAATTAAACCCTCACTTAAAACAAAAACATTTGGGCAGATACAGACTTATTCTATAGGCAATGCCATCAGAAATGTGAAATGTCTGGCTTTTACTGTTCCATTCAGTAAAAACTGAGCAAGTTTTTACTCTTACCCCTAAGCCTGAGTACTTTCACCTATCCCATTCCACCATAAAAGGTGGACATAAGTCCACCTTTTATGGTGACTTCCTTTCACTGCTGGTGCAATCAGTGACAAATTCTCCAAGTCAAGAGTCATCCCTCAAACCTGTGACAATTGTTCATTCAATGGCAGTGCTTTTCCTAAATGAGCACAGGGAGCATGTGGAGCACAGATAACCCTGACTTGCCCCATCCCCTTTTCATGTCTCACTCCCATGTCATCACTCACCCTGTCTCACAAGGGTGGAGGAGAGAGAATAGAGGACAGAAACCTTCAGAATGAGTTACTTTCATAGACTTTGTCATCAGATTTTAACTAGAGAATTTTCAGGGCCCAGTACTGCTAAGTCAATGGAGACATATGAGAGACATACATGGCTAGGTCCTCAGCCACGAAACCATGATAGAACCCCAAATTTCCTGATACAGGACAGCATGAAACAGCAGTGTTTGTTAGTCTCTTTGCTCTCCAATACAGCAGAAATGAGAGTGGAGTGTGAGGAAGAAAAGGTGAAAAACAGATGCCTGGTTGGGTGCAAGATGAAGGGAAGTGGGGGGTCATGGTACCTATGCTCCTGAGGACATAGCTTGCTAAGAGATGGGGAAAAGAAATGCATGTTGACAGGGTCATGAGCCAATGGAACTATTTCCTGGGGTCATTTCCCAGTCAGTATGTCCCTACGCCTCTGCAACCCAGCTGACCAGTACTGCCCTTGAGCCTGTAGTCATCAGCTGGGAAATGAAACTGAAACCCTACACAGTGGAAAAGTTCTGCTCAGTAAGCAAACTCACCTTGATCCCATTAAAATTGTCAACAGCCAGAACTGTGCTCCTCTGGTCTTCATAGCAGAGGAAACAGAATCCTTTGGATTTCCCAGTCTTCCTGTCCCGTACCAGATTAATGTTAACAATGTCCCCGTATCTATTTAATTTATAAAAGAGTAAGACACTACTGATTTAAAATGTAAAAACTTTCAGATTGGATGACAAAACAAAATTCAAATAATATAATCTGTACAGGAGACACACTGAGAACAAGATGACAAAGAAAGGTTAAAAATTAAAAGTTAGAAAAAGATATATCAAGAACACCTAATTTAAAAAATGGGTGGTAGTATTAAGATCAAAGATGAATTCAAGGCCAACCAAAAAAAAAAATTTAATGTGACTAAGAGGGCTCTTTTACACAGAAAAAGGTCCTAATACATAAGTCATGAAATTTTATACATAAATTAACACATCCAAAATTTTAATTAAAAATACAAAGAGCAACTAAGAGTGAAAGTTATTAGAGATTTTAACACACCACTTTGAGTTCACAACACATAAAATTGAGAAAAATAAGTCAGAGGAATTAATATAAAATTATATAACTACAAATAAACATATACTTAATAATATAACAATTACATTGTTAAAAATATTAACATCAGACTAGTAGATATACAGATATATTCGATTGCACAAAAAGAGTTTCTTCTCAAGAATCCATGAAACACATATTAAAACTGACTGTAGACTAGATCTCAAAGTAAACCTCAATCATCTCCAAAAACAGCACAGACTACGTTCTCCAATCATAATGTGAAACAGCTGGGAACAATAATTTCAAAACAAAAAATGCCCTAACTAGAACATGAAACCTATTTCCAGGCTAACTACTGGATGAAAGAGAAAGTGAAATAAAGAAATCATGGTAGACTATTTAGAAAACAACAAAAACGGGAATATATACCAAAACTTAGTGTCTTGTGTGTGTTAGTCGCTCAGTCTTGTCCGACTCTTTGCGACCCCATGCACTATAGTCCGCCAGGCTCCTCTGTCCATGGAATTCTCCAGGCAAGAATACTGGAGTGAGTTGCCATTTCCTTCTCCAGGGGATCTTCCTGAACCAGGGATCGAACCCAGGTCTCCTGCATTGCAGGCAGATGTTTTACTGTCTGAGCTACTAGGGAAGCCCACCAAAATTTACAGGATGTGGCTAAAACCACACTCAGGAAAATCTGTGACATTAAAGAATTTTATTGTTAGAAAGGAAAAAAAAAAAAAAAAGGAAAGGGGAATTCCCTGGCAGTCACAGTGGTCAGGACTTGGTGCTTTCACTGCCAGGGTCCAGGTTCAAACCCTGGTCAGGGAACTAAGATCCCACAAGCCACTGGGGAGCAGTGGGGGGAGGTAGTAAATCTAAGGAAGGTAAGTGGAAGTTAATAAAGACATAATTTAATGAAAAAGAAAATAGAAAAAATTCTACCTTACTCATTATATAAAAATTAATTCTAAAGTTAAAGGTTCATAAATTTAAAACTACAGTCATAAAAATACAACAGTAACTGATGGAAATGTTATAACATGATCACATACATATATCTCAGCCCAAAATCTAGCATCTTACTTAAAAGAAAACACTAGAAATGATTCAACTATGGTATTCAGCTATTTAATACTATTTAATATTGTAGGTATTGGCCCATGCAATTAGACAGGAGAAAACAGATATTAAAAAAGAGTAAATACATGTTTATGCGTAACTGACTCATTTTGCTGCACAGCAGAAACTAATACAGCACTGTAAATCAACTATACTCTAATTTTAAAAATTAACTAAAAAATGAAAAAGTAAAGCTATGTCTGTATGAAGATTATATATGATGATATATATAGAAAACCCAAGAGAAGCAAAGATAAACAATGATAAAAACAAACAATATAACAAATCTGTAGGATAACAGGATATAAAGACAACAAAAATAAACCACCCTCTTACAAACAATAATCATAAGATATAAGGAAAGAGGAGCCCCATTTGTAACAGCAACAACAAAAAGATAAAATACTTAGAAATAAATTTAACAATAAGTAATGTACAAGGTCTATGCAAGGAAAACTCTTAAAAACTATTGAAAGGCACAAACACAGTTTTCAATAAATATAAAGACACCTCTTTTTCTTGCACAAGATGACTCAACATTATAAAGATATCAAAATCACCTCCCAAGTTAATACTTCTGTATAAGGGTGACATTCCAATTTGCTGCGGGAAAATATGGAGTTTTAAATCAGTGCTGTTGGGACAACTAGATAGCCATTTGAAAAAATATGAAATTGGGTCCATATCTCACACTACACATCAGAATAACTCTAAATGGATCAGAGATTTCAATGCATAAAATTGAAACCATACAACTATTAGAAGAGAACGTGGATGGGTGGGGAGAAATACTTTCTAATTATGACTCAAATCCAGAAGCAATAAAAAGACTGATAAATTTGACCACTGCTGCTGCTGCTAAGTTGCTTCAGTTGTGTCTGACTCTGTGTGACCCCATACATGGCAGCCCACCAGGCTCCACCGTCCCTGGGATTCTCCAGGCAAGAACACTGGAGTAGGTTGCCATTTCCTTCTCCAATGCATAAAAGTGAAAAGTGAAAGTGAAGTTGCTCAGTCATGTCTGACTCTCAGCAACCCCATGGACTACAGCCTACCAGGCTCCTCCAACCATGGGATTCTCGAGGCAAGAGTACTGGAGTGGGGTGCCATTGCCTTCTCCAGCAATTAGAGGACAGACTATATAGGGACAGCATGAGGGAGTTTGGGGGATGACGGAATTGTCCTTCATCATAATTGTGAGGGTGATTACATAAATCTATTCAAGTATTAAAAAAAAATCTCATAGGACTGTACATCCCCTAAAAAGTCAATGTTACCATAAGATCATTTAAACATATGAATAAATGAACACATAAAAATTTAAAAATAATAATTTTGCAAAGAAAAAATCACAATAAACAAAGTCAAATGACAAACTAGGAGAAAACGTCTGCAATTTACATCACAGATTAAGGCTAGAAAGCCATTTTTTTTCCTTTTGCTATAAAGGACATTATCAGGACAACTGGAAGTCAAATGAAGTCTATAGATTAGATAAAAGTGCAACAGTGCTGATTTCCTGAATTTGATCACTATCCTGAAGTTAAATGTCCTGGTATTTGGGGAAATACACACTGAAGAATTTAGGGGTAAATGTGCATCATGTCTGCAATTGACCCCCAAATGGTTCAGAAAAAAAAAATGCATATAGGTGGAGAGAAATAATAAAGCAAATGTGATAAAATGCTAACATCTGGGGACTCTGAGTAAAGGGGATATAGGTATTCTTCATTCTATTTCATAACTTTCCTGGTTTAACTCAGAAATTATTTCAAGTATTTCAAAATAAAAAGTAAAAGAAAAAAGAATACAGGAGCTGGCTTGACAGGATAACTACAGACCAAACTGGGACAATTTGAGCATCAAGAAATAATAATAATGGCAATGTAGTATAACAAATCAAATTAAAAAAATAAGTCCACAGCAATACAATACATGATAAAGTGTTAAAAACAATAAGTTAATATTCTTAATACATGAAAGGCTCTTGTAAAATCAGTAAGAAAATGAGGAACACACTAACAGGGGAAAAATAGGCAAATGATCTTAATAGACAATTTACAAAGAAAAAGAATAAGGGCCTATAAATCTATGAAGAGATGTTCAACCACCCTGATGATGAAATAAAGGCAAAGTAAAATAATAATGAGAAGTCATATGGCAATATTTTCTTAAAATAACCATTACTAATTAGGATTCAGGAAAATGAGCATTCCAGTCAGAGTGAAAACTGATACAACCTTTTCAGAGAATAATTTGAAAATGTTTACTTTTTTTTTTGTTGTTGTTCAAAGTCATTCTTTTTATTTTTTTTTTAACTATTTAATCAAAGTA